>JAKCPI010030203.1:0-27224 GCA_023213315.1 Euborellia annulipes | reverse complement strand
TTTTTAAACTAAAATGCATGGAAATGGCAATTGTAAATGAAATTTTGTTAGGCTTTGCTTTCATGTCCTATTATCTCTAAGGAAAACGTTAACTTTTAACATCTTTGAAATCAGCATTAATTCATTTTAAAGCCTCTTTGCCTCAAATTGGTAACGTTAACATGTAGTCAAGGGTGTTAAAAATTAATGTCATGTTCAGGGGTGCGTTCAATATTTTAACGCCGTATTTAATGCATAAAAATGGTGTCTAAGTAAGGCGTAATGATTTTAAAAAAGCATCATGTTGACGTCTCTGTTAAAAGTTGCTTTAGAGCACACACACAGAGACAGGCCATGTTGCGAAAACCATTTTTTTTGGATCCTCAAAACGTATATATCCATCAAAATCTCGACATCGAATTTTTGACATGAATCCAATACTTTCTCTCTATATATATATTATTACATATATAGGCAAGAGAAAGTAAAAATGAAAGAGACTAAAAACTTCAACAATGCCATTAGCTGGGTTTTTTTGGCGAGTTCATTTATTGTAGGCCAATACTACATTAGTCAAAACCCACATTTTAAATAATGCCCATTGCTACTATTATAATTATATATTTTTTAGAAAAATAAAAAAATTTTTTTTTGACTAGTCAAAATCGATAAAATATTAATTGTATTATTGGTTTATTAAGCAATTCTTTTTAATGATATATTTTAACTAATCACAAATTAAAATATTAAAGCTGAGAGAGATTTTTTTTTATAAATATATGCGATATAGGCCTATATATCGTGAGTAGCCGGTTTCAGGAGGCATGTCATGGAATGCATGCAACTCAACAGTCATTAATAGCCCTAAACTGCCGGAGATTAGGCCTGCAGGGGCTTTGATATATAAAACCGCAGTCAATGCCGTGGGTGATGGTCATGTAAATGTTACACCATATTTTTTTCTTGCTTTTTTTTTGAAAGCTAGTGCTGCAGATTTATGGCGTCAGTATCGCCGCTCAACTTTTTTTTTTTACCTACGAGTCATAAGGCTCCAAGTAGAGTAGAAATGAGGGAGGGATAAATAATGGACCGCCTTTCGACATATGTTCAACTTTTTGATTAAACAACGACAGGGGCTTTTAAATATCCATTACAATTTCTTTTTTTTTTTTAATTTGAAAAATAAATAAATAATGCGTATGTCATCAATTATCTTATATTTTTAATGTTGTTAAAGATGTATGTTATTAATCTTTTATGAATTAATCTGTTTTTTTATTTTTTTAGTTATTAATCAAGAATTTTACTGTTTCCTAACAAGGTAAATCAATAACATGACGAGAGCGCCAAATATTAACAAATTAAGAAATTGTATGATTTATTAGAAAATAAGACTAAAAAGCATTTTTCTATTAATGATAATATTTTACAAAATCGACAGCTTTCGACAGGTATTCTGGCCTTCATCACAAACAAACATTGTTGAAGGGGAAAGATAAATTTATAAATTTTTCTTTAGATGCTTAAAAATCTGGTGTGACTGGTCGCAAGGGCACACAACTTTCTCTTATCTTAGGTAATTGAAAACTGTGTTCTATTGTTCACTTTTAAGCATCTAAAGAGAAATTTATAAATTTATCTTTCCCCTTCAATATCAGTTTGTTTGTGATGAAAGCGATAAATAAATACCGGTTGAAAGCTCTCGATTTTAAAAAACAGTAAAATATTTTTTTATCATTAATAGAAAAATGCTTTTTTTACAATTGCAAATCGTTCAATTATGTGAATGCCCAAAATTTCTTATAGGCCTACCATGAACAGAGCAAGGGTGGATAAAGGGGGGTAAAGGGGTAATTACCCCCCCCCCCCGGAGATATGAAAAAATATTTTTTTTTGAGAGTTAAATTTTATTTTAATATAAAATTTTTAAAATTATTACTTTAAAATTTGATTGGTATTTATATTCTGGTTGACAAGTACAGAATGCAACTTTAAATTACCGAAAGTAAGAAAACATTGTGTGCTGTGAAACCAGTCACACCAGATTACCCCCCCCCGCCCCCTGTCCATGGTATAAGAAAATGAAAAATTTTGTGCCTTAATATGTGTTCAAACATATTGTGCATACACAATTGTAAATCGTTCAAGATTTACAATTGTGTATGCGAAATACAACTTAGTGACGATATATATTTTTTTCTGAACTGGCCCTAAAGATAGTCACAAATGGGACCGAAACTTCGGCCCTAATTTTAATAATAAAATGAAATAAAACTAGCTGAGTTGCTTATTTTTTTCTACCAAATTTAAATGACTGAAAGTATGATTTCTTACGAAAAAATTTTATTTTATTAAGATCTTGAATCCAAGTATTATTAAATTTTTAGGTTCCAGCATTCTCGAAACAAAATATTCAAAAGTGACTCCATCTGGTTTTACAAAATTATATTTAATATTTTTCTTTGAAGAGGGTACAAGAATAAGATATAGAGGGAGATATCCATGAACCAAAGGCGATTTTTTTGTTTGTATTTTTGTGGCATCATTTTATTTGTGGACAAATTCCCTCTTCCCCCGGGGATCCCCATTCGGCGTTACTAATCTCACCCAGAACTGACAGATTGGGTGCCATATGGCCGGGACACGCCAAAATCACACCACGGGTCATGGACGTGTGACGTCACCCGGAAAACATGACAGCCCTTCCTTCAAAGGGCAAATTAACATCTTAAATGGACATAGCCAGGAGAACACTCAGCCATCCAGCTTTGAGAAATAACAATAATAATACAGTATAATACTTATTAATTTTCAGAAAATTAAATTTTTATATAAGCTTGATGTACGAGTATATATATAAATGCATCTCTCGATATTAAATTCAAAAGAGCCCTTCTAAATGATAGACTACATTTTGAGTTTCAAATAATAGTAGTCCGATTCTTGTGAATGTAATTGACAGCTAAGAAAAAAAATTGTTAATCACATCTTTCGAAAAAAAAAAAATGATCTTAAATTAACTGATTCTAAGGTAAGTCTGGATTTAAAAACAACTTTAATAGACAAAAAAAAAAACTAAAAGAAAAACAAGGTTATCAATCAGTCGTGATTCTTCCAAATGTCAAAAGAATTTTGAAAAAAAAAAAAAAATAGAAAAAATATTATTGAACGATAGAAATCTTTATAATTAATTGGTTTTGTGAACAAAATAATATTTGAATAGGATAGATAAATAAATATTTTCAAATCCAAGAGAAATAAGTTCCATACTCATCCTTAAAAAGTATTTAAATAAATTCTAGGTATTATTTTAAAATATAAATAGCTATTAATTAGGAGACAAGGGCGGATCCAGAGGTGTTTCTCGGGGGGGGGGGGTAATCTGGTGTGACTCGTCGCACAGCACACTATTTTTTTTTAATTTCGGTAATTTAAAAGCGCATTCTATACTTGTTTGCCAGAATATAAATACACATCAAATTTTTAAGTATTAATTTTAAAAATTTTACATTAAAAATAAATTTTTTTGCGTAAAAAAGGTATTTTTCGAATCTCGGGGGGGGGGGTAATTACCCCCTTTACCCCCCCCCTGTATCCGCCCTTGTTAGGAGAAGAAATTTGTATAAAATTTCTAAAAAGCACGTGCAGGAGGTCAAGTACATTTTGAAATTAAAACAAAAAAAAATAGTTTAGTTATTTCTTCGGCCCAAACTAAACTGGAGGGAATTTGAATTTCGATAAAGGCTTTTAGAAAGTAAAAAAATAATTTGTATATTATCTTACAAATTCTTAATACAAATTTCAAATGATCATTTTCTGTACAAGCTACGGGCAAGGGCGGATACAGGGGAGGAGGGGGTAAAGGGGTAATTCCCCCCCCCCAGAGATTTGAGAAAAATATTAATTTTTTTTTTTTTTTGGAAAAAAATTGTATTTTTAATATAAAATATTAAAAACTAATACTTAAAAATTTAATTTGTATATATATATTCTGGTAAACAACTTCAGAATGCACCTTTAAATTACCAATAATAAGAAAAAATTGTGTGCTGTGCCACCAATAACACCAGATTACCCCCCCCCCCCGAGAAACTCCTCTGGATCCGCCACTGGCTACGGGTGTTAATCTACTTTTATATATTGAATAGAAATGTGTGAAAATTTGCAGAACCCCCGCACTAAAGATGGCACAACCACACTGGAATTGAAATTTTTACAAATAGACGGACAAAATGCATATTTTCCTGGCTGAAAATTGGATAATTTTTTTGTTTTGCCCCCCTCCCTAGAGAAAAACTGTAATGATGTCCCTGATAATAATATTATGACAAGAATAGCTAGCTGTATTTCTTTATTTAGTTATATTACTCGTGTATCCAAATTGTAAGCTTTCGGGCAACAGGCCAATTCTTTAAAAACTGTATTAAACTTGTCTCTAAGCTATAGGCCCTAAAAACGGGACGAATAAAATTTAAAATCTCAACAAAAATTTGGATCAAAAGTGACGTTTCGGTATTGATCACCCCTGGTCTTTTAAGAACAATCAATAAAATATTGCCTCCGTCATTTCAGTGTAACATCTCATCAAATGAGGAATATTTTTAACTTGTATTGATTGATTTTAACAGCCTGAGGATGCTTCCAACTTAGAACCGAATGGAATAAATTATATTGATCTCATCTCCTCGTTTTTTCTTCCTACTCTGTCCATTTTCTACTTGTCAAATTCAAATTCCAAGGCGAACATTTCTAAAGGAAGTCCGGAGGGGAAGCTTTTATGACTGATCACGTTAATAGTGGCGGCTATAATTATAAACAAAATAAAAATATTCAATATTGGTGAAAGAATTTAATTGTCATAAAAGTTTTGTTAAAATTAACAGCAAGAGAGAGAACGAGATATCGTGGGTGGATTGTAATGGAGACATTTGTTTAGCTTCTGAACTTTCCGAAGATAATTAATGCATATCATATGAAAATTTGGTTTGATAATTCAGTAGTCCCAATGGAATTATAATATGACTAAATAACTAATTCAAACAAGTTGGGAAATGTGAGAGAGAAAAATCCTAAATATAATATTAAAAATAAAATTCAATTTTAGAAAATTGAAGAAGATTAAATTAATTCTGAATTAAAAAATAAATATAGTTTATAAAATGCTTAATGAAGTATTAATAATAAAGATAAAAAAAAATCAACCGGATATTTAGATGTTTGTTTTAATATTAAAAAAAAAATGAATGGAAATTTAATCAATTTATTTACGGCTTTAGTATTTATTATATTAGTAGTGATGAGAGTGAAAGAGAGGGAAATTAATTGATTTGAGTTTTGAATTTCAAAGTGGCAAATTTAAAATTCAGAGTTTGTAAAATTATATTAAGAATTTTTTTTTTTATTAGTGTGTAAAAAAATTAATTGGAATTACAAAAATCTATTTATTTATTTGCTTTAAATTAGGAATCATAAATTTGATGGGGGGGGGGGATCATTTTATTTATTTATATATTAATATAAAATTTAAATTTTAATATATTCTATTTATTATATACGTAATTATATTTTTTTAATACGATAAATTATTTAATACATAAATAAATCAGTAATTTAAATGTAGAATATTAAAAGTAGAAAACACACACAATCTAATTTAACACCTAATGAGAATATAGTGAATATATAGGATCATTCACAAAAGGCCCTACTAACAAAGAGAAAATTCGAATTTCCCAAAACCATCAATATAAACGAGAAAACACAGAGGTATGATTAAAAATCTGGTGTGTTTGGCGCACAGTACATAACTTTCTCTTGCCGAAGGGTAAGAGAAAGTTGGGTGCTGCTCTTTTCACACCAGATTTTTTTGTAATGAGATATATTTAGTTGCCCTTAGCACCTAAGTTCCAAACTTGACCATACATCGCGCTGACCTACGAATGCTTCCACATGAGCAAAGTATACTTCAAACAATTTTCACGAAAAATTTCACTGATATATTTTTTAAAGAGCATCAAAAAAATAGTTGATTTATGGATTTTCATCAAAATCGTTCAACCCAATTTTGAGAAAATCCCAAAAAACTGAAAAAGTACTAGTACTTTTTGGCCGATTTTTTTCAAAAGCTTATTTTCACGCCTCAGTTGGGTGCCTAGCTTAAAAATAAAATTCAAACCTCCTGAGATATTTTGTTCACAGTCAGACAGACACACAAAAAGACCACTTTTTTGGACTCAAAACGTGTATATCCATCAAAATTTCGACATCGAATTTTTGTCATGATCGCCAATACTTTTTATATATTTCATATAGGCCTATAGGGTAAGAGAAAGTAAAAAGAAATATTTTTTAAGAGATGAAAATTATCTTACTCGTTAGTAATAGAATGCTGTAAAACATATTGATTTGGAAATGTACTGAGATAATTAGATTTGTAGTTTTAATAGGGTAGAAAATTAATTTTTCCTTCCATAATTTATTTTATTTTACTGTTAAAATAGACAAAAAAAAAACACTCTAAATATTTGATTTATATGACATTCCATACTTGATAGAATAAACAGAGAGAGAGAGAGTGCAGTGATTTTTTACGTTAAATAGCCAAAATTTATGTCAAAAAACATTTGCCGACATTTATTGGGTGATATTTTATATGTGACGCTGGCGACTGCTGCTGTTGTGCTATGCAAAGCGCCGGGTGACGTCATCGTCATTGCGTCATCAGTCTATGCCAGGAGAACGCAGGAATGAACTTGACCGAGAGAAAAGGAAATAAGGGCTTGGCCCTTTGGCTGCCTCCTTGACCGAGGTTTCTTTCTTTCGTATGTTTAATATTTAGAAAACGGATTTCGGTTTGGGAATGCTAATCAATAAAAGAGTTATCAAGTAATGAATATTGCTAAGTAAATTATTTTTTAATAAGATTTTTTGTGATATTAAGCCTTTCCTACTTGGACAGAATCAAGACTCTTGCTTCATGATTAAGTAAGAAAATGGATTTCGGTTTAGCAACGCAATAAAATTTGAATTAGGGCTATGTTGGCTTCAAATTATTACACCGGTTAATATGAACGCAAAATTTGGTGTTACTGGTTACACAGTATACTACTTTCTCTTACCTTCGGTAATTGAAAGTTGTATTTTGTGCTTGTCATACCAGATTTTTTGAGACGTACGGTACATTAGAATCCAAGAAGTAAAATATAGAAAAATATTTATATTTTGTTACTATGGCCTCAAAACGTATATTCCCATCAAAATCTCGACATAGAATTTTTGGCATGAATGCAATATTATCTCTTTGTATTAATATAGGCCTATATAGGTAAGGAAAAGTAAAAAATTAACGAAATCATCTAAAAAAAGAGTTTAACAAGCACACTGAATAAATATTAAATATTCCATTAAATACAAAGCTATCAATAATTACACCAATCTATGTAGTTTTTATGTAGGTTGTAACAAGAATATTTCAAAATAAACTAAAATAAAATTAATCCTAAGACAGCCAGGGGGACTTTGGAAGGTTCAGGCTCCCCATGAGATCTGATAAAATGACATCAATAAAATGTAAAATAAGTTGATCAAAATATTTATCTCTGAACCAAGTAGACGAGAATACAATATCGAAATATTATATTATTAATAAAAATTGTCCTAAATACCCAATATTCCTCAGTATTAATCTAAAAAATTTTAAGAATAAAATACTTAATTTGCATTAATAAATGAGCTTCTAAAGCAATAACAATTTTGTCATGTTTTTAAGAATTAACTCTTTGAATTTGTCAGGAATTTATATGTTAGCGTATATTGAATTTAAAAATGAATTAGAAATGTGAAAATTTCAAGAGGTAAGCCTACTCACCAAATGAAGGATTCCTAGAATTACACCGAACAGCGCTCGTACCACGTCTAACAGAAACGACTTTCTCAGCCTTACTGGATGTAGCACAAAGAATAGCCAGGTTTGAAGCCGTTCTCAACCTGTTGAAACAAGAATAAAATCATGTAGAAAAGTATATCATCTATGTGAGATATATCATTTTCCATTTGTAGTAAAGAAATTATTTAAAAATATTTTATTTTTTAAAAATCTGATGTGACTGGTCGCACTAAATTTTTAGTGTCGATATATATTTAATATAATAATAAATTTTTGAGTGTTAATGAAAATAATGTCGCCATCTCTTCTATTGTTAGTATTATACTTAGAGTAATATTTCAACACTGGTTATTTCAAGCCCAAGTACACTCCCCGTTTTTCAGTAGATGATTCAGTGGCCTTCAAAATCACATACACCAGAAAGAGAGAGAGAGAGAAAGAGAAATAACATTATAGATGAGTTAAATTCCTAAATATATTAAGTTATTATTCCATGTAGTTAGAGATTAGATGTGGAGTTAGTAAACCCAAGTCAAATAAACAGTTAAATTAAAAAATCGTAGAAATTAATTAAAAATTTTAGACAATCATGATCACCATTAGAGGAAAAAAATCTAAAAAAGACAAGCCCTATAAAATTTTAAGCGGTTAATTTGTGTCACTTAATTTAATTTATATAATCCTTCAAAGTGAAAATTTGCGACTACCGAAATTTCTTTTTATATTCTATACATGTATATAAAATGAATATATTAATTTAAGTATTGTATTTAATATATACGCAACGGCGTTTAATAATATATGGAATTTAAATTGATTAACTTATATAATATAACATTAGTCAGTTTGTTTATGGCAAAATAAGCAGGCACGTGTTTAGGTGCATAGGTGATGGTGTAATGACGTCATCGGTAGTTCCGTAGAAAAATTATCGAAGCGACTCTTATGGTGAACGATTTGTTACTGGGCCTCTGACTGATTTAGTTATGCTTAAATTCAGACGCCATGAAAATAGCTCCATTAATTTTCCACCAACTGGATTGATAAAAAAAATATACATGTATCGTATTTATTATATTATATATAGGCGTGGCCAGTTTGTCTCATGGGGAATAAGATATGTTATTTAAAGTTTTTGGTTCCATTATTGTAAAAAACATATTTATGAAAATTTTTATGTTCAAATGAATATTATATAATAAATATTTTATTAAAAGTGAAGTATAGTGTGCGTCACAAGTGCCTTATATGCTCGAGAGTGGAGCCTTGAAAACCTACTTTTAAGGCAATACGTCAGTCAGCTAAGCATTTTGGTTGCCTAAGCTCAAAGCTCCACTCTCGAGCACATCAGGCATTTGTGGTTGCGACTGTACTAGAGAAAAATGAAAATTATTTATATTTTGTGTGACTATTTGAGCGCAATCACATTCTTCAAAACCAAACAATCTCTTATTGTTGTGACAACAATAATACATCATTACGGTTGTGAAAGAGAATTATTGTTTTCATTTGTTATGATTAATTTCATTGGAGGCAAAAAATTTAAGAGTTTTTTCATATACGAAATTATATACCAGGTAGGCTATATGGTAAGTCTAAAATTTTGTGAAAATTTGGAGAAAAATTTCTAAAATATTTGGAGATTAACTAACTGTATTCCAAGACTATATTTCTATAAATTTATTTGTTTACTGTATACTCGACGTTTCAGAAGACAAAAATTTCCTTATTCAAGGCTATTAAGTGTTGACAAACAAATATAGATCTAATGTCGTAATTATAAAAAAATACATTGTAATTTTTATTCGTTGATAACTCAAAAGGCCTGAAGAAGGAATGGAAGCATTTATCTTATGGAATATCGAGTATATATAGAGGTCGGATAAAATTCCCTCTAATATTAATATACAAATCAAAGTTTATTTCTTCACTACCAAATTATTTTTATATGAGCTTTAAGAGAGCGTGTAAATCAAAAATATTAAAGTTGTGGGTGAGAAAAAAATATAGGCCCGTACGGTCTAATATCTGTGAGAAAAAAAAAATAAGAAAAGACTGGCTCAAAAAATACAGAACAGTCTTTTTTGTGAAATCTTATAGCCTAATTATAGTATTTTAGTGAAATTTTAAAGTCTATAATAATTTTTATTATTAAAAGAATTGCTAAATAATTTTTTTAATATTAAATAATAAAATATAGATTTTCAAAACTCTCTCTTCTTCAGGATTCTCTCATTTTTTCTTTCGTTTTATAATTCTTGTCGTTTATCTTATCAAGAATTACGGCTTTTAATTTTCCGCCCGATGCATATGTGTGGACGGAAGGCTGATGGAATGACACTCAATACACAACCACATTTTATATATCAATATATGTATGTATAAGTTAGCTGGCAGTACGGGTTGTGACGTCATAGCCTTGATCGGAGTCGCCTGGGGCTTGGCGACGGTCCAGAAGAAAATACAGCGCAATGCAACACCCATACACGCACACACACTCAAAATTACAATTGCAAAAGGGATCTCCCATCCAAGAAGTAATATAAGAAGAAAATCCGAAGTAAATCCCTCATTAAGAAAATAAAATTAACTAAACTTAGTTTTAATCCAATTCAAATTATCTTATAATATATATTATAGTATTACAACAAGTGTAAAAGTGATTTCGGTTATTTAATTACATAAGGGGAAATGTGGGTTTAAAATATTGCTTGCTTCAAAATAGGATATTTTATTGAGAATGCAATAATCCCTTCTCGAAAAAATAAAAGAATTTTGCGACAAAAAAAAGTCAAAAAAATTGTGCCCTCCAAAAATCGTTGGACACCTAAGTTTCTCTGATTTTTGGCCGAAAACGTAACCGAAACCGAATTTTCGGTCGGTTCCTATTTAAAAAGCCAGTAAAGGAGATAAAAATCAATTTAAGGTGTTTTTAAAATTTTTATTAATATTATTGATAGGAGATAATTTCAGGAAGTTTATTTATTTATTTATTATTTAATTTTTTCACTTATACAATAAGCTTTTAGCATGTTTACTTAAGAGCTATAAAACAGTTTATCTATACTAATTAAATTTATAATCTTAAAATTTTTTACCTTACACTCTCGCTCACTTTAGAAATTTTTATAATAAAACTGGAATCAACTAGTTTATCCTCTCTTTCCAAATTTATTATATATTATTTAATTATAAAAATATTTTGATATAGAATGTCACATTCATTTATTTGTTTTTCTTTAATTTATTTAATAGCTATCAAAAAAGTGAAATCACCTGAATTGATATAACTCTCTCGCTAATTAAAAAAAAAATTTGATTCCTGTTAGGAGGCGAGAAGCATAACATAATCTATGATTGGAATGAATAGATCCTGAAGTCAATCCGAAAAAAAACATGATAATGTGAAGTTCTTGATTTTATAAATATAAAAAAAGAAAAATATTATAAAACCACTGTTGCTATCATCAAATTTATTAATCAAAAATTATGTAAAATTTTCTTTTCTCTCTTCCTGAATTCTTTGGTTTCAATTTTCGGGTATTCCCATAAAAATCTCGACATCTAATTTTTGACATGATCACAATACTTTCTCTCTAGGTAAGAGAAGTAAAAGTAAAAATCTGGTGTGACTAGTCGCAATTTTTGTGTCGAGATAGTATATTTACTTTCCCATAGCCCCTTGATTTCAAACTTGTCTTTTAAATGTTGACTGCTTGAAATAAACCATAATTATTTTTCAAAATTTTAATTTCCTATTTGGATATTTTATACACAAATATATCCTAAATAAATACGTAATTTCGTAAGAATTGAAAAAGTTTTTTTTTAATGTGTAAAATGTTACATAGGTCCATGTGAATCGAAATTAACATGCAAATCCTCATAGGGATTTATCATTTGCTCCATGGAGGGAAGAGCCGGAAAATGAATTCGAAAAATCTGAAATACATCAGTAAAGTGTACTTCAAACAATTCTCACGAAAAACTTTACTGATATACTTTTTAAAGAGCATTTAAAAAATAGTTGATTTATGAATTTTAATAAAATGCAAAAATATTTTAAACTCCGTTACCATGGCAATTATTTCTCCTATCTTTCCTATGAAGTATAATAGTAAAGTGTGCTTCAAAAGATTCAAAGGCAAAATGAGAATATACATTTTAACGAGCATATAAAAAATAATTGATTTATGAATTTCAAACAAAATCGTTGGAGCGAATTTGAAAAAATCGAAAAAAACTGAAAAAGTACCTCAGTAGAGTCTTTTTGGCCGATTTTGTTTAAATTTTCACGACCTAGGGGAATGACTAACTTAAATATAAAATTTCACCCTCGTAGCACATTTCCTTCGTTCTCAAAAATGTCCACACAGACACACACACACACATGCAGACCAATTTGCGGGACCCATCTTTTCGGTCTCAGGGGGCCTCAAAACATGTATAGCCATCAAAGACTCGACATCGAATTTTTGACATGATCGCAATATTTTCTCTCTAGGTAAGAGAAATGAAAGTAAAAATAATCACTCCCAAGGTGCTGAGTTTAGAGAGAGAGAAGACTAAGAAAATAAAGTAACTTTATTGCGGCACCAAGATGTTGACAACAATAAATAAATTAAGCAAATAAACTGAAACTTATAGCTCCCAATAATTTAAGAAATAAGAAAAGATTTTTTCAGGTAGCTAATCTATTTATAAAATGCAGAGAGAAAAATAAAGTGACTACTGTATTTGATAAAAGGTATTTTTTTACTAGGAAATGACCTTGAGAAAAAAATATCTATAAATCTATATAGATATGAGGCAATTAATTATTGCATAAAAAACTTATCAGATCTGATCAGCTGATCAAACAACAAAATCCATTATTTAAATTATTAAAAAAAAAAAAAGGTTGTTTCCTTAAGAGTAAAAGTGATGCCTCAATTAGATTAAAAAGAGTGAAGAAATGAATAAATAAATATTCAATTTATTCAAATTTGAAATGAATATATTAAAGGAAATTTTTTCCTCTTTATTAAAGACATACATACGTTTGTATAAATACGTAATTAGCTTTTTTAAAATTTTGATTTTATTCCTTTTAAAATGGTCTACTTAAATTACTTAATCTTTTGTGTATATATGATACAATTATTATTAATTCAATAATAATAGACTACTATAAATATTTTAAGATTATTTTTTTAATCATATTTAAAATGCAAATTAACGACTTGAGTAAAGAAAATTATTTCGTTTAAAAAAATAATAGTATTTTAAAATTTTTACCAAAATTAGTATATACAATAGTTAATGACCCTGGCCTAGACAAAGAGGAACTGATCATTGTGGTTAAGCAAGACCGAAATAGGTGGCCGAGATAGGTGGCCATCGAAGAAATAGAAAGTTGAACGTTTATACAGCGTTCTCTACTAATTTTAAACCATAAAAATTATCCCCCCCCCCACCCCAATTTGATGCAGAAGTGGTTACTTGTGGAAACTGGAGGGTTGGACTTCACAATAAAGAATAAAAACTTCAATTGTTGGATATTGAAATTTTATTTTACTTATTTATGATATTGCTCGAATTAAAATTTAATTAAAATTTAAATAAGCTTATAGATATTTTTTTTTTTTTTTTTTTTTAAACATTCACATTCAATTTGGTAAAGATGTTTTGTCAAATCAAAATGTAAAAATTTTTCTTTAAAAATTAAAATATTATTTATTAAAAAAAGTAAATTATTTTTTAATCAGAGTAAACTCGAGTGCACTTCTTTTCAAATAATTTCAAGGTTGCCAACTTAATAAAAATTAATATCCTTTCTTTTTTTTTAAAGACGTTTATGTAAAATGTTTTTTTTTTTTATAATAATATTAAATAAAAAACAAAATTACATAGACTTCCTTAATAAAAGAACATAATTATAATGTCAATAAATTGCGGATGGGATAGAAATTTTATCCCAGGTATAAGAAGGAGTGAATATAACTACCAAGGTCATTTGGGGATTCTCATTTTATTTTAGATTAATTAATTAATTAACTAACGTTTTTTTTCTTTATATGGCGAAACTCTATAATAAAAACGTGCACTTAGCTTCTGTGAGGATTACCTCTCTATAATTGGAAACTGAAGATGTCTGATAATTTAATTATATCATTTAATTTTAATTATTATTATTAAGGCTGAAAAATAATATTTGAACCATCGTATTAAATATTTTATACCTAAATTAAAGTGTGAAATAATAGAAAAATATTTTTTAAATGAGTAAACCTAATTATATTTTGAAAAAAAAAAAAAGTTGCTTAGATTCAAACCTTTTACGTTTGTGTATGATTGCTGGAAGGTAGGCCACCAGAATGGAAGTTGGGTAGTTGAGTTGCCTACCTTCCAGCAAATAGACACGAACTCATGAAAGCTTTAAATCTAAGCCACCTCTACTTCTGTTTTTTTTTTCAAAAAATAATTAGGTTTACTCATTTAAAAAGTATTTTTCTATTATTTTACACTTTATTTAATACGATAGTTCAAATATTTTTCAACCAGGGGCTCGCTGATATACAGGTGTCGGCTTCTACAAAGACGATCTCTGTTCAAATTCTGAGTGTGCGGGATTTTTCATTAAATAAATATATTTATTTAATGTAAACAAATCCTCAAGCAGTTACTGGATTGGAATATTGAATCTCACCGCAATAGCCCCAAGGCAACTCTACGAGGAGAGGGAGTTGCTATGACATCCCATTCTGTAGAAGGGACGTAAAGAAGATTCCCTCTCAGTGATGCATTCTTCGAAAGGAGTAGGCTACACGCCGGTGCTGAGGAAGTCCCTCCTCAACTAGGATATCCTCCCTAGCATAGAAGAGATTGGATAAAAAGGAATCGGGTGAAAATTTCACTAGCTAGAAACAAATGCAGAAGGAGGAGTTAGATATAGGAAATAATGTAACTTCACGGAGTGCCGGTAGATGGCTACGGCCAGAGACCGGTTAGGTTTGAGGTGTGTGTCTTCGTGCACGAAAGCACCTCGGGTAAATAAACGGGGATCCCGATAAGAATTTCAATTAATAATAAATAATTATTTTTCAACCATAATAATAATAATTAAAAAAATAAAATAATTAAATTATCAGACATCTTCAGTTTCCAATAATAAAGAAAATAAACGATTCCATTGTAGAAAGAGAAATACTTTTTTATGATAACCCTCCCCCCCCCATCACACACACACCAAAGGCTACTGATTTGGTCCCCATCCCTATTTAATGATATTCCTCTTTGGTAATAAATAAATACCGAGACAAAAATAGAGAGAGGGAGACGTGCATTCAATGATGTCGCCTCCAGGCGCATTTCGGTTGCTTCACAACTTCGTCGCCAACTTTATATTTCATGTTCATGTTAGAATGAAGATTATTTCTCAATCTCATCCATGTAGCACATAAATCATTGACATCCAATTATCAGTCAGGGGAATCATCAGCAATCACGGGTTATGAAACAGTCATCTTAACACCCTTTAGGTATATATTAATATAAATTATCAAAAATCCTTTATTTTTACTTTCTCTTACCTATGTATATATGTAATATATATATAGAGAGAAAGTATTGGTTTCATGTCAAAAATTCGATGTCGAGATTTTGATGGATCTTCACGTTTTGAGGTCCCCTGAATCCAAAAAGTGGTTTTCGCGACATGGTCTGTCTGTGGGTGGGTGTGTGTGTGTTCAATTTTAAGGATGAAGGAATTGAGCTATGAGGCTGAAATTTTATATTTAAGTTAAACACCCCCGGGACCGGAAAAATAAGCTTTTAATCAAAATCGGCCAAAGATTACTAGTACTTTACTGATGCACTTTTTCAGTTTTTTTCGATTTTCTCAAAATTTGCTCCAACGATTTTTTTAAATTCAAAAATCAATTATTTTTCAGATGCTCTTTCAAATGTATATTCTCATTTTGCAATTGAAATCTTCTGAAGACCACTTTACTCTTGTATTTCATAGGGAAGATAGGAGAAATGGTTGCCATAGTAACAAAATATAAATATTTTCCCATACTTATAAATTTTACATCTGAATTCATATGTTCCGTACTGTCGGGAACTAAATATATGTAGACACAAAAAATCTGGTGTGACAAGCACAGAACACAACTTTCGATTACCGAAGGTAAGAGAAAGTTGTGTGCTATGCGCCAGTCACACCAGATTTTTTAATTTTTATCGATAAAAAATGCATAAAAATCATAAATGATAGAAGTATTCATTAAAATATTTGCACTAGACAAATCTTATAGGCTTTTTTTGAACCTATGGTACAAAACAAACAGAATTAGTTGTTCTACTGTCTGTTATTATTATAAGCCTAAATAAATTTCATTCATATGAGCATATTGTGTTCTTTGTTAAATAACTTTTCTTCTAATGAAAAAAATATACTTCTTTTTTGCCTGAAGGCGATACATTTTCATCTTTTTATTCTTCGTAGGATTTAAAGAAAAAAAAAAAAATTTTCTTTGAAATTTTAAACCCCACGGGGCAAAAGGTTTGATTCTGACATTAGAAACATGGAAAAAAAACAATAAGATCTCTTCTTTCTACTATACAATTAAGGGTTTTACCTTTAACCTCGAAAAATAACATTTTTTAAGACTTGGTCTGAGATAATTTATAGTTAGATAAAAAAATAAATAAAAAAATTTGTCGATTTTTTTTTCCTTTGTAAATTAAAAGGTGATACCGGATATACGTATTAAACAACTCAAGGTTTTATTGAATGTATTTAGTGTAAAAGAAATTAGTCTTTTTAAAATTTCTTTCAGTGCGTAAGATTAGGAAAGTATTAAATATCTCTTCAAGGTCTTTTTCGCCCTGGGGCTTGGTGGAGGTGTTAGCGTGATAGCCTTGTATACCAAGGGTCGCGGGTTCAGATCCCAGGCCGTCCGATGATTTTATTTAAACCATTTGGATACCAAGAGTTGCAGACTGTGTTAGTACCTTCAACTATCCATTTCAAGAAATTATATACAATATATAGTGAACATATGCCCCTAAATACCCTCAGCAGCCGAGAGGGCAAATAAAAAAAACAAAAAACGTCTAAATGCTGCATGTGTAAAACAGACCTTCAGGTGAAATTAATTGAATTTTATAACTTACTCTCTATATGTAGTTTATGACTTTTTTGATCTTTCCGTGAAACGTAAACTTATAGTAATAATTTATCTGAATAAATTTTAGTTGCAACAGCGCAAGTTTATAATTTTTTCTAAAGAATCAACTAAGAATATTAAAATTAAAAGAAAAAAAAAACTAAACATAAAGACATAAAATTTTCTAAACTTGTTTTATAATTTATCTTATATATAAAATTTACGAATTTCCATTTGTCCACCCCTCAAATGCATTATAACTTAGAATTAAAATATTTAACAAGAGAGCCCTATTTATCAAATCTAAACTGGTAGCCGTTGGTCCCAGTTGAAACATTATGGTTTAATGAGGTAGATTAAGTTAAAACCATGGGCGTAACTAGGGAGGTGACGGGGGAGGCACCCCAGAGTTCTTCCTGCCCCAAGAAAAAGTGAAAAAATATGGGGCTTTCCAGGCCCCCCTTTGTAACTCTAGGGTGGGGGGGGGGGCAGAAGCTGTTTCATTCTACTCGATATTTTGGGGTTAATAGCAAATAAAATATAAGAAAATCAAAGATTAGTAAGTTTTCTTATTCTTGTATTTTAACTTCAGAAATTGCAAGCCAAAAAATAAAAAAAAAAAAAAAAACTTTAGAAATAGAATAAAAGTAAAAATATTTTTTTATTATAAAATTTTTTTAGAAAATAAAAGTTAATTAGAAAACGTCAATATTTTTTTTTAACGTAAGAGAGGAATAGAGGGAAAGAAAAGAAATATAAATCAAATTAGGAGTTTTTTTTTCTCCTTCTCTCCCTGAATAAAGTTTTAATCAGATAAAAAAGTGAAATCAAACATGGCAGTCTTATTAAAACTTAACTAAGAAAAAAAATTCAGTTTTCAACAATTTTTTTTTTCTTTGGAAGAAAAACCAAAATGATGATGGTTGAGAATTCAAAAATGAAATGATGAGAACAATTTATTATATTTAAGATAATTTGGATTAATTTTTTGAAAGAAGTTAGATTGAGCCGCATACTATGAGCAGAGATTTAAAAATGTTAATTTAGTAATTTTCTCTTATAAGTTATTAATCATTAATTTATACAATCAGATCCATAAAATAAGCATAATAAAGGGCAAAAAATAAACCAGAAAACGGGCACCACTAATTGAAAAATTTTTGGTACGCCTGTTTTAAATAAAAAAATTAAAAACGTTCCTTTGAATGAGATTTTAGAATCTTGAATGTCCTCGGTTTGATTTTCTATCTTTTTCTCTTTCTCTCTCTCTCTCTCTCTCTTCGCTAATGATAATCGTTAGTTGGTAATAGTTACTTGCTACCAGCTATCCACAAAAAAGATAAAAATTATACAGGCCTGACCAAGCCTAGCACTATACTTTATACGTTCCATGTGGATGTTACCACCTTATAATTACAGATGAGCTCTACTACTGTGCATACCGAACCGAACCGAGTCGATCGACTTGGGTCCTGGGGAAACAAATTTTGTTTAGAATAAAAAAAAATTATCCGTGTCTGTTTTTTATCACTATAATAATCTGAATATGGGCTTAGGATTTTTGTTTTCTATGAACAATGCTTTTGAAGCTACTCAACTCATAATTTATTGATTATATGCTTTTATAAAATGGAATTTTTCTTCAAAGATATAATATTAATTAATTATATATTTTTATATACAGAAGCGGATCTATGAAAAGAAAAAAAAAAGATATCTTAAAAAGCCTTTCATAATATTTTCAAAATGCCAACAATATTTAACTTTTTTTTTTTTTTTTTAAGGTTAAAAAATGAATTATGCTAACATGAAAAGCAGTATTTTCATAAGCTGTTGATTTTTTAATAAACAGATATGCTAATCTTTCATTTTCTCGAAACAATAGAAAATGGACTTATACCACTTTCAAAATAAACGTCCAACTAGTGGTAATAAACGAATTTAACGGAAAACTGCAAATATAATAACGATTTCTTATAAGGTGATGTAACCAAAGGGAGATTTTGGTGGTTAATCTCCTTCCTCCCTCCGCCCCTCACTTCAAAAGAGATGACGGCCAAGATGTAACTTTATTCTGTTTTCATTTAAAAATATTTTTTTAAATATTAATATTAATAAACAAAAATTAAGCCCCTGAAAAATCAAGATACATTTCAAAGAAGAAAAATGTCATAACCACTCCACTGGCAAATGGTTGTGCCATTTAGAGAAGGTAGGCTAATAACAGTGGCGTATTCAGGGGGGGGCCCAGGGGGCCCCCCCCCAAAGCCTTCTCCAAAACAAAAAAAATACCTATTGTTTTCCCTAATGATTTTTTTTTTAAATAATTATTTTATTAACTCTCATAAATTCTAAAATCTAACAAAAAACTTATAAATAATTGAAAAAAAATCTCTAATATTTATGAATTTTGTATTAAAATTATTTTTTATTTCAAGAAAAAAAATTTTTTTTTATTTATAATTATTATATTATATAAAAAAAATTTCTCCAGTTTAAGTTTCTTGGAGAAGGGGGGGGGGGGGGGGGTTCATAAAAATTTTGGGCCCCCCCAAGCAGAAATTCTGGCTACGCTACTGGCTAATAATAATAATAAGCTTAATAATAATCCCCAATAGCCTCTGCATAGAACTTTCTGAGCTCTGGAATACCATTTTTCAATTATTTGCATCCTAGAGAAGCGTCATTTTAAATTTTATTAAAATCAAGAGAAAAATAAAAAAAAAAATTAATTTTAGGGGGGAGGGCGCACCGGTGTCGTAAGGGCTTGTAACGAGACATGCTGACAGATGGACGGAAAAATTTGAGGCGATCTAATAAAAATTTCACTTAAAAAAAAAAACTTCTAAATTTATAAGACTATAGTCACTACTATAGTAGTGCATCGTAGCGCAATCTTTGAAAGCCTCTTACTGGGTTACGAATGATATACAGTGTGACAGACTCGCTGACAAAGTGAATGTAAAAGCACAAATTATCTCTTTCTCTCTTGAAAAAGAGGTAAATAAATTATTACAAAAACAATAAAAGTTAGACAAAACCAGTAGCCACTATTTAACATGAAATTATTTCTTATTATTACCATTTTCTTACTCTACAATAAATAAATTCATTATAATATGCAATAAATAATCCATTTATATGGATATTTTTCTTACAACATTTTATATGGTTAAATAAATCGTAAAATGATTAAAAATATATTAAATTTGAAACATAATTTCTCTTTATACAAATTTTCTTACCCTCTCACTACAATTGGACCTAGTAGTACAGTGAATAATAATACCCATGGTTCCATTATTACAGTTCCCAAAGTGGTCTATATCGACCTACAAGTGGTCCATGTGAGCGAAAAAAAAGAATTAGGGGTCTGTGATATGTAAATAAATAAATAAATTTATTACGACCCGCTTAGAGGCACCAGTCCTCGGTGGCTAGGTCCAACAAACAATACAAATTTAAATACAATAACAAATACAACAAAACAAAACAAAAGAGGAAAAAAAAATAAAAATAAAAATAAATAAATAAATAGAAATGCATGCCCATTAACAATCAACATGTTCATGCATTTCCATCGAAAGAAATAAAAAAAAACAATATCAAAAAATTCACGCAAGCCACGAGACCAGGAGTAAACGTCGCATTAGCCATCCCGACATTCGCCTTAAGCTGTTAAGGAAAACCTGGCCAAAACCTTAACAAGGATGGTATGACCTCTCTACCTCAACTATTCTCTGCGATCAAGAACTAAATAAAAATTTCACACAACTAGCACATTAGGACTTGACAAAATTTATTATAGATTTAATCATAGGAGGCAGAGGACTATAATCCCAAGTAGTGACAGACAAACCGTTCCACAAATCAATTCCAGATCCTACAAACGAATGCAAACCTACATTTTTCAAGAATCTTGGCTTCTGAATTTTCCTCCTATGATCAACCCTACTATAATAATTTGGTTCGCGAAATCTACTTGTTATCTCCTCCCAACTCCTAATACCTTGATACGCCTTAAACATTACCCTCAATTTTGTCCACTCCCTCCTTTCTAATAGACTAGCCCACCCTAACTCTCTAATCATCAAAGTAGGACTACTAAACGGGGGTCTTCTAATTAAAAAAAAGAAAAAACTAGATGTCATTAACGGAAGAGATTTAAGATTAAACTTCACTAAATTGAAAACAAATATTGAAAATTTATTATCAAAACATAAGGTTCATCTCTCCCACTAAAAAGCGGTAACTAAATTTCGGATTCTTTAATATATATATATATATATATATTCTATATATATAAATTAATGTGTTTTTATTGTTTTTTTCTTCTACACCCAGTGGACTGGCCTATCGGGATACCGGGAATATCCCGGTGGCCCCTCAAATATATTTAAGGTTTGTTTTGAAGAAATGAAATTTTTACTTCTTTCTATTTCTATTTAACTGGTTGATTAACGAGACAACAAAATAAACATGCAGATGACGTGTGTAGAAGTGTCACAATTATTCACAAAAAATCTTTTTAATTATTTTAATAAATATGTTTGCTTTTTTGTAATTTTTTTTCCTTAAATTCAATATTGTGGGCCTACGTCACCGATATTTCCCGAGCCTAAATGTGTTTCCAGTCCAGCCCTGTCTACAGCTCATTACAGAACTTTTGAAGTTGATGAATTTTCAAAAATGCTATATTAGCTATACCGAGAGTATACCCAAAACCAAAAAACATGGCAAGTGGCCTACGAGACCTCTGCGTTATTATATAAAATATTTTTTAATAAAATTAGTAAATTAGACTTTAAAATAATTTTTTGATTTTATAAATAAAGTTTTGTGTATTTTCGTTTTAAACAGTGGATGTTATTTAGGTTTTCGACAGTTGGTTTTGGTTGAAACGTTTTATAAATTTAAATATTCAAATGAAAAATAAAACACTCAGTTATTTGTTTCAAATTATTTATTGTTAAATTTAAACAGTGTTAAATCAATAATCTTTAGATCAAAATGTATAGTCATTTTTTATAGTTATTTAGATTCTTTTAAGATAAAGATAAGAATAGGGGTAAAAAAATGATGGCCTACTGGTAGTAGTAGTAGTCGTATCAAGATAATGTTAAAACAAGAGCGCAAAGTACGAAGGAGGTAGCAGGTACCTGGCCAAGAGCAACAGCAGCACCCGGGATAAGTTTTGATTTATCTCCGGGTCAAAAGGGTCAGTGGGTTATGACCTGCGGACGTCACACTGACATCAATCGCATATACAAGACAACACGTACATACACTAACTTATCAACAAGTATATATACATGGGTAAATATGGATGCATTTCCACTTTTTGTCTTTCTCCACATTCTACAACTCTTCTTTTATTTTTAATACAGATGATCAACATCCAGATTGAGATTTGAAAAAAAAATAAATATCAATTCAAGATTTATCTCTCTAAGAGATTTTTTTGTTGTTGTTGAAACAATTCTTTAAAGAATGTTCTACCATCAGCATCATTAGATTGATTTATATTTACATGCATATAGTGAACTTGAAAAGAATTTGGATATCTTTCTTTCTTTTTTACGTCAAAGCAAAATATCAAAATATTTATCTAAACTAAAATTGATATTTAGACCTATATTTTTTTTTTCTTTTTTGATATATTGGTTAAAATTAAAAGTTTATTTTATTTAAATAAATTTTGACTAAAATTAAATGTAACTCCGGTAACCATCGAGACAAGATTTTGACATATAATGGAGTAGCTAGAGGTTGCTTGTTGGAGGTGCCAGGGGAAATTTATTAGAAACAATAAATTTGTTGGAAAGTAAAATTTGGTGTTCAATGATTTAAATAAAAAATTTTAAAAATGTTTATTTTAACCCCTCTCATTGGAAGGATAGACAAACTACATGTAGTATTGATCGATAAATTAAATATACCTATATGAACGAACAATAATATTAATACAATTGGCTTACAATAAGTAATTTGAACTCAGACCTTGAAGATTAAAAAATGATGTGCTAACATGGGAGACCGCAGTACAAAAGGCATGTACTATACAACTGCGATGCGGCCCAGAGCGCGTTTGATATTTTGAAATTTCTAGTAATTAATAGTTTAATAATTAGCCAAGTATACACTAAGAAATGTGAAATTTGTTCATTTAATTATTAAGTTAATTATAGTTATTCAACATTTTTAATTATTATAATTAGAAATTTTTTTTTCTTGCAGATACTGGGGTAAAGAAGATGACGACTGCAAACTTAAAAAATTTAATTAAATTAATTTAGAAAGGAACGAGCTGCTCATGTCGAAGGAATGGACAAAAATAACAAATATTGCATATAATCGCATCCGGGGGAGATCCAAGAAACATCAAGGCATCAAAGCTATCTACTCTCCCCCCTTCAAATCATCTCCAATCAGAAAAATAAATTTATTTCGAATCTTCAATAAGTAGAGCCTACAAATTCACCCTATTCTGAGAATAAATTTTTGAGTTAAATTCATATCAATTCATAATTAGACAGATGAAAATAATATTTAGAAATATATACTTAAGTACTAGAGGCCCAGAGAACCAACCCTTCCCCCCCCCCTTCCTCTTTGACAGAAAAAATATAATAGTATTATGATTTGAATCGGACAAAAGTTCTTTATTAATGCTAATTTGAATCAGTAATAAATCATTATTACTCACATTACCATACTATATTAATTATAATTTATAAATACCTTGAAACATAACTGAGCGTATTATTTAATTTTGATTTATAAAATGCTTTAACAAGAGCCTAAGGTTGAAAGCTTAAATTTTATTTAATTTCATTAATTTTTTTGTAAGAAATTTGGATCGACTTTTAATATTTTATAAATCCTGGCTTAGCCAATCTTCAAAAGTATAAATAAATGTATTTAATTTAATCTAATTGATATTCAGGCCGCCCTAGTGTCTTATCTTTACTATACAAATTTCGACTTACCATAACCAATTTCTGACATTTTACTACTTTTTTCCCTCTACCAGCCTATGCTCTCCCATCTTTTTGTAAATGCAAAATAAAATACCCTACTATACATAACATGGTAATTATAAAGTATGTTTTGTTAATGAAATTATATGTACATGTTATCTAAAAATACCTATATATTGTTGAATATGTATTGATTAATAATAAATATTTATAAATTTCTAACAAACTCTATCGATATACTTTAGCAATTATACCTACTCAAATTTATTAAACTTTTCAATAAATATATAAAATGGCTGTAGTAATATGAAAATAATGAAAGATTTTATTTATTTAACCTGTGATGTCTCATTTTATTTATTTGTTTGTTTATTATATCTTTATACAATTGCGTGATTCTTGGCAATAGAATAGTGAAAGAGATAAAAGAGGGACATTAGTACCTGTTACCTTTTTTTTTTACTTAATAATCTTTAGATCTATAGAAATAAAATTTCTTTTCACTGATATAATTTTTGTAGTTTAAGTAAAAGATGATAGAATACAACAGAATGATAAAAAAAAATTTTCTTATGGTATAGGAAAGTTTAAAAGAAGAGGCGAAGCCAAAGGTGGATACTTTTTCTTCCAGGAAGGTTTTTTTTTTTATTTTTTTATTTGTTTAAGGTCTTTTTCGGCATCTGAGGTCATTTAGACCCCGTCCCTATTTATTTCAATTGATTGGTATCCAATTCAATTGAGATAAATTCTTCGCCTGGGACGGGATGCGAACCCTTGACCTTTGGCACCAGAAGCTGATACTCTACCTCTGAGCCATAGCTCAAGGGCTGCCAGGAAGGTGAGATATGATAAAAAATAATTTTTTTTTTTTTTTTTTTTTTTTTAATGAAAACTTTTAAATTCTATTTATTTAATCATCTATTAAATATACTGTATTTAATTGTAACATAAATATCTTTTTGTTATATAATTAACCAGTTAAAAGCAAAATTTTTTCTTACGTTTAGTTCAAAAAGGTAATATGTACAAAAAAACTTTTTTTTTAATAAAAACTTTTAAATAAATATTATTGGTAAAAAATCTGGTGTGAATGGTCGCACAGCACACAACTTTCTCTTACCTTCGATAATCGAAAGTTGTATTTTCTGTGCTTGTCTCACCAGTCGACATATGTTTAGTTTGCGCCGATATATTATAATTCAAGATATACATATTTTTTTTTTTATTCAGTTTAATATTTACCAAGATGGAAGGACGTGAATTATTACCAATGATAGATGGACGGATGGACTTTGAAATTCTTCTTTTTTTTTGTCTGATCAATTTGGCAACCAACAAACGGGCTTTTTAACTAAACCTCTTCTTCCTATTTTTGCTTGTTTGCTCTTTCCATATAAACTTGTTTTTTCTCTTTTTCTACTTTTTTTTTTTAAAGAGTTGCTTCAAATGGAACATAAGAAAACTATTATTAAGTGATTAGTTAATCAATTTTATTATGCGTAATTTTAATCGAGAATGAAGGTCTTTAATGAACGTTAGTGTAACTAAAAATTTTTTAGTTAAAATAAAAAAAATATTTTTAATATTGTTAATAAATCAAGAATAAAGTAAAATCCCAAAAATTATTCTATGGAATAATCATAGTTGGGGGAGTGAAGTAGAGTAGCCTAGTTTAGTCATGTATTTTTTCTTTTTCAGTTTTTTTCGATTTCGATTTTTTCAAAATTCGCTCCAACGATTTTGATTAAAATTCATAAATCATTTATTTTTTAGATTCTCTTTAAAATGTATATTCTCATTTTGCCCTTGAAATCTTTTGAAGCACACTTTACTCTTGTACTTCATTTGAAAGATAGGAAAAACAGTTTCCTTAGTAAGAAAATATAAATATTCTCCCATGTTTATAACTTTTATATCTTGAATTATTCTATTATACTATATCGGCGGAGGAGGCGATTAGCCGAGGGGATAAAGCAGGTAAGCTTATAATTCTGAGCTGAAAACAACTCGAGTTCAAATACACCTAATGGCAAAAAATTATCCAACTCTATTTGAGAGGCCTCCTCCTGAGGAAGGAAACGGGAACCCACCTCATTATTATTTTCATGAAAGTCACTCCTCAGAGGAACCACAACGTGTCAAGTCTGACACTAATGACTGAAGAGAGATATCGGCGGAAACTAATATATCTCGACACATATGTGACAAGCACAGAACACAATTTTCGATTACCAAAGGTAAGAGAAAGTTGTGTGCTGTGCGACAGTCACACCAGATTTTTGTGTTAAAGTATGTGTATAGCCTATTTCTGTGAGGGTTAATACAAAAAAGATTAAAAGTGTGTTAAAATTATAGACTTTTTTTTTTACAAAGATTTATTTCGATTTGCAGTCAAAAAATTAAATATTTAGAAAAATGATATTTTTGAATGTGAAAATAGGGAGGGGAAAGGATTAGTGAATGGCCCATTGAAAAGACGAATTGAGGGAGCAACAACAATATGACATAAGCAATGTCATGGCATATAAATGGCATAAAATGTGCCGGCGGTTGGTCGGTCGGTCACTCCCGGTTATTGCTGCTGCCAACCAAACCAAATTTCGACCAATAACCTGACCATTTATTTCTCTCTCACTCCCTCTTGCCTCCTGTTTTAGGTGATATTTTAAAGCTGTCACGATACATTTTATGCTATCTATCGGCGTGGAATTATGTATGCCTGGCCTCTAGCTAGCTAGCCTCCATCTAATTAGATTAAGTTTGAAACCGGAAAATCGTTCCAAATAAACTCAATCAAATGCCAAATGGGTTTGTTTTTTTTTTTGTTTTTTTTTAACTCTTTCTCTTTCTCTCTTTTTATCTCTTTTTATATTCACATACTAACAATTTTTAATTTCAATAACTTTATACTTGGAGTTGTGTTTTCGTTTAACAAAACATATGGGAGCTAATAACTACATGGGTTTGTATTATCCTTATCAAATTAAATTATAGCTTTTGTTATTTCTTAATAAATAATTAGAAAAAATCTAAATAATAATATTTAAATAAATTAATATTATTGATAAATCAAAGGTTAATCGGTTGCTTAAAAAATTCAAATTATATTTTCCAAAATGGGGTGGATGAGTATAGGCAACTAGAGACGCATTGATGTGTTGGGTGCATAGTGTTAAGGCGCTTACTCTCATATCTTTAAGCTCTCTAGGGCAGTGTTTCTCAAAATAT
>JAKCPI010030202.1:0-13387 GCA_023213315.1 Euborellia annulipes | reverse complement strand
AATGAAATTTTGAAATGGACGATTTAAAAAAATATTTTTTTTATTAATACTTTTTTTTTTACATTATAAAATATTTAGCTTAAAGAAACTGAGAAGAAAATTAATGTAAAAAGTACCAAAATATATAAAAATAGGAGACAGTATTAATATCTCTTTAGTCCAAAAGTCAAAGGATATTTAATTAAATTCAAGCCATTTAAAAAATATGTGGGAGGAAGTACTAAAGGGAGATACAAACAAAAGGCTTTTCGGTTCAATATGCCCTCTCCCGACATTTCGAGAACTTTATGCCGCTATCATCAATGTCAAAATCGGGGGGTTTCCACGGTTCTTGTGACCGCTGAGGGGAGTCTACATAGAAAATAATTTGGGGGTGCGTGAAAAACTGACAGAAGTAACGAAAAAAATACAAAAAGTGTAATCTATATCCAATCACAATGAAAAAAATGTGGTGTGACGGTCGCACAGCACACAACTTTCTCTTACCTTCGGTAATAGAAAGTTGTGTTCTCAAGCCTGTCACTCCAGATATTTTGTGGCGAGACGTCATATTTAGTTTCCGCCGATATATTAGAATTCATAAGCAGAGAAAAATCTTTATATTTTGATTTACCATGGCAACCTAATTTCTCCTATATTCCATATGAAGTACAAAAGTATGCTTCAAAGATTTCAAGGGCAAAATGAGAATATACGTTTTTAAAAAATCTAAAAAATAATCTGATTTAAGAATTTTAATAGTTGGAGTAAAATTTGAGAAAATTTTTATTTTATTATTATATCAATAATTTGGTTTAAATAAATAATTTTAAAATTTCAAGCGTCAAGTTTTTTTTTAAAAGCCCTTGATCTAGGGCTCAGAGGAAGAGTATTAACTTCTGATAGCAAAGGTCAAGGGTTCGCATCCCGTCCCAGGCGACAAAATTTATTTCAATTGAATTGGATACCAATCAATTGAAATAAAAAGGGACGGGGGTCTAAATGGCCTCCGATGCCGAAAAAGACCTTAAAACGAATTAAAAATAAACAAAAAAGTTTTCTTAAATCCAACATCTTTATTTACTGTTTTTAATAAGATATAACAAACACAAATTTTTGTTTGTTCCCTTAAAGTAACTGTTAGATATTGGGGGGGGGGGGGGGGGGGGGGGGGGGGGGGGGAGGGGACTTTTTTTTTAAATAGAGATGGTTTGGGGACACTGGTTACGTTTGTTTCTCTTTTGCAATATTTATGAAGATTGCAAAATTATGAATATGTGAGGGGGACACTCAAGTCTATAAATTAGGCTCTTCTGAATTTGATCAAATTCAAAGAGAACTTTTTAAAAATTACAGGGAGGGAAGAAACGGGCCCGAGCCAAGCAAGTTTCGCCGTTATTTGCACGGGATTAACAAAAGGCGAGAGACCACCAAAGGCGGGCGGCACATCTATAATATTTAAAGGATGTAAGAAGTAATCAAAGTTAATTCTTGACACGGAAAACAAATTAAAGTGAATCTTTCGTCAATGGCTTCGAATTGCTCAAATCTCGGGTTTGGTTTTTCTCAGAACAATTCGAAATTCATATAATATTTATTTGTAATTTTGAATTTTGTAATTTTAAAACAGGAGAGTGATTTTTAATTTTTAATCAGGCGTCATGCCGCACAAGGGGAGTTAACTTCGCCTGGGAATAGTATGCATAATAATAAGAAGAAGATAGTAATTAATTTTAAATAGCATTTCTTTTAAAGGAATTATTATGATTATAAATTTAAATTTTGATTGTTTTTTCATCCCACAAAAGAGAAAAAAAAACAAGGAATATTTTTATTTAAATAATTATGTCGTTGGAGGTTTTTGACGTATAGCAATTCTTTTTGTATATCCTGTAAAGTGATGCTCTCGGAATATTGAATCATCCTGTTTAATGTCTCTATATATTGATCCGAAGGATGGGGACAGGCTGAGAAGAGATAGTACTTTTTACACACCATACTGAACAGCTCACGAGTATTCAGCTGCCATTGACGTCACGAGCATTTTTTTTTTTTGGATTTCACAAGTAAAAAAAAAAAAAAGTTGAATTGTCAATGCCATCCATGGCAACTCTAATGACGTCATAGGAAGTGCATCACTGGGTAAATAATAGTTTGAGCCAGATTTTAATATCACCAGATAATAAATAATAAATATTAATGCTGGAATCCATATGCGTTGCAAAAAAAAAAAAAAAAAAATACAAAAAAAAAAAAAGATCGATAATAAATAATTCCAATATTTTTGAAAAATTCTAAACTTGGCAGATGTTAATGACGTCAGATTAATGTGGGGGGTCAGTGGACATTGACAAAGGGCCGAGATGAAAGGTATTGCCATCCATATACAAAGGGCAAAACTAGTCAGCTGTGCCTACGATCAGCTGCGAGTGGATGAGCAGCTGGACCTTTACAAGGGTGGGTGGAGGGGAAATATTCGGGAAACGGAAACAATTTGCATCACAAGTTCATATTTTATACGATCCCATTATCCAGGTCCAGATGACTATCACGTTTTATTGCAGATCTGAGAAGAACGAAACTGTAAATAACATCAACTTAATGATTTAGATTCCCTTTAATCAATAAGCAAGATGTATCAAGGAATTTAAGAAACAATGAATGCTTTGCAGAACTCCTTAAAAATAGCCAGAGAATTTCAACCCCTTTTTATTCTATTTTACCTATATTAAAATCTAGATATAGGTGATGAGATGTAGCAGTGCAGTAAATTCTGCAGAAAAGATGGAAAGCAGCCAAGGAAAATTAAATCAAAAATTATTTAATTGTGAAATGGATAATTAAATAAAAAATAATGGGGCATTTATCTATTACGTAAGTAGTCATATTTTTTATTTTTGTTGACCAGAGGAAGGGAAAGGGTTAAACACTTGCTAACAGAAATATTAAAAGACTCACTTCACTAAAAAAAAAAATTCAAGCCAAAAATTAAATGGGAAGTTTACTATTTGTTTATTATTGCTGAAAGGGAGAGAGGGATCTAAAAAAGTCAAAAAAAGTTGCTTAAATTCTTGACCGGCTTTATAATTAATACGATGTTTTTTTTATAGCTGTCAAGGTTAAGAAGTGTGTCGTCGTATCGGTCGCATCTTCCGGCCTTCTTCAGGCCACAAGATGACTACCCTTGCTCATCGAGGCGATCTTTAATTTTAGAATATTTATTTATATTTAGGAAAATCGGCCAGGGCTTTGGAACCCATCAATGAAATACTTTATTTTGGATGTAAGTTGCGAAATTAACTTTGACATTTAATAATATTTATTTATTTTTAATTAATGGAGAGATAGTGTAAGGAGTTCATATTATAAGATTGATAATTTTTATCAAAAATAAAATTTTAGTTTGATCTTATTACTTTTCTTACCTATATAGTACTATATTAAACAACACAATTTTCAATTACTGAAGATAAGAGATTGCGTGCTGTGCGACCAATCACACCAGATTTTATATTAAAAATTAATTTGTTGAATTTCCCCTATTTAAAATTCCGACACTGTAGATTGAGTATATTAAATAAAGATTGACAAAAAGAAAATTTTGTTATAATAGGGCAAAGCAAGTTGCAAGATTTAAATGGATTGCCCAAATTACATTCAATCGAACTTAAATAAATAAATAAATTTATTAACGACCCTCTTAACTTTATTCAAATAAGTGCTAAAATAATAAAAGCAAAACTTTCTTTGTGTAAAATATGTAAATTTATTTTCTAGTTTAAATTTTTAATATGTTAAATGATGTTAGAAAGTTCGGTTTTGGCAGCTGGATATTTTGTGGATATAAAAGATGGATAGGGAATGGAATTGAAGAAAAAGTAAGAAGAATAATAACCATCACATTCAATAGGATTCCATTTGTTAACATTTTTTCTTATAATATGGGAAGTATTTTAGAGATAAAAAAAAAAGGTCAGAAATATTCGATTCGATTTTCAAACTTGATCGTAGCAAATCTCTACGTCTTTATTCTCAAGGGCTTTATTTAAAGAATATAAAAATATCAGCATGCTTGTATGTATAGAGGAAGATAAATTTGTAAAACAGAGTATTAGTACATTTTATAGATAATACTGTAGGAAATAAGTTAAAGAAAAAATCTTATGGAACAAAAAAAGAAGACAAAAATATTGCGATATCCTAATTTAGAGGATTGGGGGCTTTTACACACTCAGTTTTTCTACAAATAGTCTAGAACAGAGGTGGCCAACCTTGCGGCCCGCGGGCAGCATGCGACCCGCCTTGAATATTTTTGCGATCTGTGAGATTAATCACAGAAACGAATATTGGGATTATCCAACTAGTAAAATATTTTTTAATGATTTGATTTTTTTAAATTTCATTTGTTAAAGGTCTATTTCGGCATCTCATACCAGTTTGACCCCGTCTCTATTTATTTTAATTGATTGATAATTACATTTACATTTTTACTTTTTCTTACCTAAATATGCTGATATATAGAGAGAAAAAAATGCTATTCTCTAAACAAAGTTTTAACAGCGAAGTTAACATGTTGCTATCAAAATCATAAGCTTACTTTTTATGCTAAGGACGCCATTTTTATTTTAATCACGACGTTAAAATATTAAAGGCACCCCTTAGACATGACATTAATTTTTAACACTATTTACTTAATGTTAACGCTTTGGCTTTAAAGTTTTTGTTTGTAGAATAGCTATTTGAGGCAAGGAAGTGATTTTGAATAGCATTTTTTAACGCTGATTGTTTTTACATCACTTTTTAACAACTATTGTTATTTTAAATTTTAACGTCTGTTTTTAGAGAATAGACTTGTGAATGCTTCAAGAATTGCCAATTGTTAATTTTCTTATAAATTAATAATTGAGATTATGTTATACACCATGTTAGAGTACCTATTAAATTTGATTCTTTCCCTCCTAAAATATTTTGTTGTAGTATCGTGTGGTGACCATTATTATATTTAAAAAGGCTAAAAAAAATTAACGGTCTTGTCCTTCAGTTGATATGTGGAAATTCATTAGAAATTCTTATGCTGTTCTTGCTAGAAGGAATTAAAAGAATAGAGTAGAATAACAATTAAAAGTCCCAAATAAATTTGTTGTTTATTCATGAGTGGTCGATAAACAAATAAAAATTTGAATCTCGATGAATAATAATAAATACCGCGCATTTTAGTAGACGAAGAGTGGGAAGTATAATTTTTTTTTCCTCAAACATGATATGAATAATCCTAATAAAAAAAAATCATTATTTATAAATGATTAATTAGCGAATGAAAATTTTTTCAAATTTATTTATGTCAAAATATTTTCTTTGTTATCCCAAACCAACGATCCATCATCGAAATCAAAAATGACCTAAATCTAGTGAACCCGACTTTTTAGAAAGTAAAAAAAAAAAAAAAATGTTTTCCCCTTGATGGGTGAAAAGATATTTTTTCTATAATACCAGGGTATATGTGATAAAATAAAAGCAACGAAAGGCGTCTCTAAACTGTCAAAGCCAAAGCATTGAAAATCAGATTTTTCTTTAAACGAATCAATTACAGTATTTGTTTATATTAAGAACACAAAAAAAAGATCGAGAAAGGGGTCAGCACTATGAATATTACCTTTTATTTTACAAAAATATTTTTTAGAGTTTTTCTTTCTGCACAAATTGACATCACTTTTAGTCTGATCTGATTAATTGTTCGGAATCTACATTGGTTTAAACTTTCAATTTTGAATTTACCGCCGCGAGGTAAAATGAAATGATAGGAAAAAAGGGGGAAATGACTTCCCCGAAACTTTATCGTATATTCTTTTGGAATTACATATCGGTGTGTGTGTGATCACGATTGCTTAATAACCAAAGCAGACAGATCGATGAAATTTGGTATTTACTCCTTACACTAAAATTGTAGATTTCTATCAACTTTTGGAGTAAATACGTCATAATATAACAAAAAAATTGGAAAATTTCAAAATTTCTAAAAACAACTTTTTAGGTAAAGTACTACTTCCAGGTGACGTATTTACTCCAAAAGTTGATAGAAATCTACAATTTTAGTGTAATAAGTACAGTATATACCAAATTTCATCTATCTGGCTGCTTTGGTTTTTAAGCAATCGTGTTCACACACACACAGAGACATAATGCCCAAAATTTTTTTTTTTTTTTTACTCAGGGAGGTCTAAAACGTGGAGAATCATCATAATCTCGAAGTCGAATTATTTGACGATTACAAAACTTTCTCTTTATATTCTATACGAGAAAGTAAAAATAAATGGTGAAATCTTTAGCTGAAGAATCATTCTTTCTAACCGTATATTCAACATAATTATACCTCTTAAAACAGAGGAGTTATTCAAGCCGCTAACTTTTTCGTGCATGACTCCCTACCCGGCCACTATACATACTTGCATTGTAAGACGTCACGTCAAAACAAAATTAATTAATTTCTTAAAAAGCCTCAGTTGTTTGGGAAACAAATTTAGAGGCCATTTTTATTTTATTTCGTAATTTTGACAAAACTATAAAAAATTATTTTAATTCTCAGCTCAGTACACATGATGTTTCTCTCGCCTGAATTTTTCGTTGTCCTCCACAATCCTAGAGGGTACCCCCCGTCGTTCCAACGCCTATTATTATAATGAATTTGCTAATCTACTGCAACTAAGGGAAGGCCAAGGTCAGCTTACAAGCCAAATTGATTTTTAAATTATTTGTCATCTCAAATGATGATATCAAAATAATTCTACTGTTTGGAGTCATTTTAGTAGAAAATGAAAATCATTAAATTATTAATATCAACGACATTCTTTTATTGTTCTAAATTTAGGTAAGAATTTTAAAAAAGTAGTTATAATTAAAATGAAATATGATGTAGTTTATTTAGGGCGGTTTTGTTAATATGTCTATTTATAAAGATTTAGTGAAAACAAAGAGGAAATTAAAAAACATTTTTCACATTGTATTATAATTATTATATTAATATAATCCTTCAGAAGTGACGTTTGCGTAATTGAAAATCCTCTGAATTGATATCACTAATTTATTACAACTGATCCATCACAGTTTGGTAAATTTAAATATGATATTGCCATTGAAATTAATAATTTTATCTAATTAACCCAGCGAAACGAAATAAAGATAATCAAATTTGCGTAAATCAGTTGAGATTAAATTTCGTGGTGTAGAAACTCAATTGGATTTAATCATCCCTGGAGCTTTTGTTGAAATACACTTAATAATTTTAATAGCTTCTAGCAGCATGTCAAAATAAATTTATAATATGTAATTTGGGTTGCCTTTCTAGAGACTTGCAGGCGAATTCTGAGATATGAGTGGAAATAAGTATGTTAGAAATGTATTAGACCCCTTACAATTATATATAGATTTTTGTTTATTAAACAAAAGTAATCAATAATCTCTATATCATGAGATAGGAAGGTTTAATCCTGAAGGTCTGTTGGCCATAGCAGAGGGAGGTTTACGCTCTCAAAGAAATTTTAATAATTTTAGAAAAATAAGTTAAATTCTCTGGGTTAAGGTATGTTAGCAGAGTTGCCTTTACTTACCCTAAGGGAGCCCCTTTATGTTTGTTTTAAATTTTCACGTCATATTCCATTTGTGAGCATCTTATTGTCCATCTGTCAGTTTACCCTTTTTCTGGGGCGTTTTGCCAAACAACACTAAAACCGGTGAATAAATAAGCAAAATCTCATATTTGTTATGTAACGAAATTTGAGATTGCTTTTGGTCATTAAATATTCTCGTATTTAAAATGAAATTTTTTCTTAGATACGTTGGGCGAAAGTTATTTTTAGGATCATGGTCTGTCATCCTGGAATTATATTTTTTTTTTTGGAATGGGAATTCAATAAAATCACAAATATGCCCAAAAAATCGGATGTTATGTTATTCTATATGTATATTTATTATTTGAAATAAGAGGATTTTTTCATAAATATTAATAAGGTGAGAGAGTGCTTGTGAATATTCAACTTTTATAGTTTCCTATTGATCTGAGAACAAACTAAATATAAAATTTCCAACTTAGAATAATAAATATATTCTAAGCACTTCGCTATTATCATTTAGCTTCAGGAAGTCATAATTATTAAAGGAATCTAATTACTATGATGATAATGGAAGGGATGCCCCCGTTCATATCGGATACAATGATGCCAAATAAGTGGCACTTCGATTTGATTCTCTGATCTTAATATACCCAGTATAGTTTCCTTTTACTTTTTATTATTATATCTCTAGTGCGGAAAAGTAAAATTACGTAAATAGTTTTTTTATTTTTTTTAATAAAGAAATATATTAATTTAAAGATTAATAGCTGTTTATATCAATATTATAGGTTGTAAATATAAGAAAGAGAGGTATAGCTTGGGATATTTAATTTATTGATAGGCTCTACTAGCTGACGTTTCGGTCCTGATTATGATCATCTTCAGAGCTAATGAGACAGAAAAACAATTCACAACAATGGTAAATTAAAAAAAATATTACCCACAAAGGGCTAACATCTCAAGTTAACATTTCAAGAATTATACATATAAAATAGTATTTGAAATACCTGTATATGTTTTGAATTACAGACTCCGTTTATTTTGAAAGTGGTGCAAGCCAGTGGGGGAAAAATTACATCTGTTCTCTCTAATTTATAGAATGACTTCTCAAAGCAAATTTTTATCATTTATAACATGCTCCACATATGTATAATTTGATACACTGAGGATGGATTGCGTAGGCAACCCGAAATTAATTAATTAATTTAATGTGAAAAGCAAACGCTGGAGTATTTTCTCCATAACCTTTATTCGTAGTATTTACTTATGCTCTGCATGTAGAGTGTTTTAAAATATTCCGGAGGTATATAAGTTAATAACTACCAGATATCTTTATATTAATAAGTAACCTAACTTAGTAACTCTTGGCACGTAATATAAACAAATGCAAAATGACAGGCTACTGACAGGCAACCATCTGCTAAGCCACCTACTTCAAATTGTGCTTACAAAACTTTCATAATCAATGATTACGCAAATTTTTTTACCGACCATTTTTAAATTGTACATAACATGGGAATTTTTAAAGAAATTTACCACTAACTACAGTAGTTATACTCGTATATAGAAAGTTTACATTAAATTAAGCATAAATTATGTGATATCTCATTTTTTTTTTTTTAATGGACTTACACCACTTTCAAAATAAACGGTCCATATAGGCCTATACCAAGTATTTCAACTACTATTATATAAGTATAATTCTAAAAAAAGTTGAAATGTTAATTTTAATACCTATACTGACAGCCTTAAATATAATATTCATTGTAAAGTATTATTGTGAGTTGATTATATATTAATAGGTAAATGATTTTGTAGTTTCACTGTGTCATTTTCACAGTAGCTCTGAAGATGTTCCTAATCATGACAAAAACGTCAACAAGGAGGGCATATCAATAAATGTGATAAAGAAATATACATTGAGATTTTGCTCCCCTAGGCCAACGTATTTCCTGTCTTTCCGAAACTTATGATGTGCTAACCACTCACGCGAGGGCACAGACCCCTTGACAGCAAACACTCATGAGGCTCAATATTTATCTTATCTTGTAGTCGGGTGGTGTAAGTGGTTAGCTTGCGTTAAGGGTCTGAAATGAAGGATATTCTTGGTTCGGCCCTGATGCCACCAAAACAAAAAACTTCGATAATAATTGAATAATCGCGTGAATAATAATAGTAACACCAATTTCACTTCTTTGATTTGGTCTCGTATGAACTTAGTTTAGGTTCATTAGTAGTAGGTTAGATAATAATCATAGAGAGCGAGATTAGAGCTTTAACATGAATCAGAACAGGGATCCCTGATGTGTAGGCAGAAACGGAATTTTATCAACAAGTTATGAAAAGATTTCTGTTACGATGAAGAATTTCTTGTATCTTTTTTTAAATTTTCTATTACAGTATATTTAAGAAGCCTCTTCACCATGGAATTAAAAATTTGCCATCAATCCAACCTTATTTTATTTTAGCAGATAGAAATCAATTCGAATTCATTCATACTTCTTTATAAAAAAACTCCATTATTCTAAGGTTTTCACTGCCAAGATAATCATATAAGTAATAAAAAATCCTCTTGAGAATTTTATTCCTCCTTGGATGAAGATATTAAATCAAATTTATTCAAATGCTATGATTTAAACACGATTTGGAAATAAATGCGATTTTTAGAGCCTTTTTTTTTTGTTAAAAAGTAGATGTGATTTTTTTTAATTTAGGTATATGATTAGAAGTTTTCCAATATGAAATTTTTAATAATGGATTGCCATTTCTATAGATATTAAAGTTGGGGTTTATTTGAATTGATCGGATTGATATAATGAAAAAAAATTGAATAAGATGGAATATGAAATAACAGTTTTGTCACTACTCCACGGAGCAGGTGCTTTTGTGTAGGAAAGAGACTTAAATTAAACAAATTCAATTTCAATTCATTCAATAGAACTACAATTGCTAAATAAATCCTTTAATAATAAAATCGATGTGTGTACTCTGATGGGGGACGGGCAGAGAGGAGGGGGTGAGGTGAATGTTTAATATCTGAGTTGTACGAGTGTCGTAAATTTTCCAAATAATTTAAATCGATTGCTAGATAAAGATATCATGAAATCAGAGGGTTGGTAAGGGCATAAAGAGAAAGGGCTGAGAGGGCTATTATCTCGAGGGCGCCAAGGGCTTGAGGGATTCGCAAGCAGACTTGTTGTGTTGTGCTTTGCTGGCATTATGGTCGAGAATGCCATCTTAGTGACCATTAAGGGACGAGTATTAAATTGCGCCTGTCACCCTGCTAATGACGACTAAGGGCACTTGTTCAGGGCTTTTATGGAAATTAGTCAGTCGAGGAACCCAACATTCAATTTTTATTCGTAAAGAGATCTGCATAACATAAACGGAAACGGGAAGCTTTTTTTATCATTGATAAATAGAATGATATTTCAATGTTGATAAATAATTGATTACGTATTTTATTCCAAGGATAAAAATAAATCTCGGCCTTTTGTAAATATTAAACGGGGGTTTTAAAAGAACATGTAGTATTTAGCGGAATAAAATTCAATTAGTTTTTAACATCGCTATTTTATTCAAATTATTCAAAAAAATGAATTTTTACTTTCTCTTACCTCTATATATATGTTAATATATATATAGAGAGAAAGTATTGGATTCATGTCAAAAATTCGATGTCGAGATTTTGATGGATCTTCACGTTTTGAGGTCCCCTGAATCCAAAAAAGTGGTTTTCGCGACATGGTCTGTCTGTGTGTCTGTGTGTGTGTCTGTGAACAAAATATCTCAAGAACGAAAAGAGTTAGGAGGTTGAAATTTTATATTTAAGTTAGGCACCCCCATGGGACCTGACACGAAGCTTTTGACCAAAATCGACCAAAGAGTACTAGTACTTTACTGATGCACTTTTTCAGTTTTTTTCGATTTTCTCAAAATTTGCTCCAACGATTTTTTTTTAAATTCAAAAATCAATTATTTTTTAGATTCTCTTTAAAATGTATATTCTCATTTTGTGATTGAAATCTTCTGAAGGCCACTTTACTCTTGTTCTCCATAGAAAAGATAGGAGAAATGGTTGCCATGGTAACAAAATATAAATATTTTCCCATACTTATAAATTTTACATCTTGAAAATCGAATGTACCGTACTGTCGGAAACTAAATACATGTCGACACAAAAAATCTGGTGTGACAAGCACAGTACACAACATTCGATTACCGAAGGTAAGAGAAAGTTGTGTGCTGTGCGCCAGTCACACCAGATTTTTTAATATTAGGTCGTCTACCCATAATCAATTTAAATGTGAATATTTAAGTAAATTTCTTTTAGATCTTTTTTCGGCACCTGAGAACATTTAGACCTCGTCCGTATTTTCATAAATCAATTAGTAGTCAATCTAATTTATAAAAACTTTCAACTCTTTGAACGAGAAGCGAACTCAGGAACTCTAGAGGCGAGACCTACGTCAAGGACTTACTAGTAAATTCATATTAAGAGAAAGAGTCGTTTGGTCCCTCGTTTCATTTCGATTTATTGCTGAGATTTGTCTTTCAGCATAGAGTGTAGTGTTTTTTTTGTTTTTTTTTTTTGTGTGTGGAATGGATAGGGTCCGAAGACCTATAATGACCAGTGGTCACATGCAGCCAGGAAGAAAATAAACACAAAAGGAGAAGCATAAATGGGGAACTCAACTGCGGGAACTGAAAAGATGCCTGTTGAGATTAGACTTGAAAGTCTGAAGATTGTAGGTTTTGGAGAAGATAGACGCAGGGAGCTTGTTCCAATCACGGGATGCCCAGTTAGTAAATTTCTAGAAAAATTAACAAAAACCAAGCATTTTCGGCGGCTCTCTTGCAATAAATACAAAATCCCATAATTGTTTAATATTTATTGAATCATCTAAGTCCATTTTATTTTCGTTAAATTTATTTAATGTTTCTCATTAATTTAATTTAACTATGAGATGATTTTCGGATGATTTTTGTCATTTATTATTATCATCTTGAAGGTTCAAAGACTTTTTTTTTTAATATCTAGCTAGAAGTTAATAATTATAAAGTAAAATAATGAAGTAGATTTTATAGCTTTCATAATAAAATTATATGAACTTCAAAATGGCACATAATTTTTCTACACTCCTCCACATTAAATCTGACAAAAGAAGATTTAAAAGGTTGAGGGAAAAGTAATGATCAATAAATCTGACCCTAAAACTTTCTTTTAAATTAAATACATTAATTTAAATTGTCAAACTAAACAATGTAATATATTAAATCTAAAATTTATTAATGAAATTTTTATGGTAGGTTGATGTGGAGAGAGAAAAATATGAATAATTTAGATTAAAAAATGAAGTAATTATTAAATAAGAAAACTTTTAAAAAGGGTGGCTTCGGATTCCAGACACGTGAAGATTTGTTTAGGAATAATTGGAAAAAACTAACGATTTTAAGAAAGTAAAAACCTTTTACTGTTGATAGGTGAGTCCCGAAAGACCAACAGCAAAGAAATTCTTTTTTTTTTTTTTTTTAATTTACAGCCTTCCTCAAAAATAATTTTTTATCTTGGGTACTAGAATACGAAAACAAATTTGAATAATAAATATAAAATTTAACATGGCATAAACATATAATTTATGTTTATCGAGATTGTAAAAAAATATTTTTCCCTAAGAAAAGTAATATTTCAGGTAGGTAATTTAATTTGTTGTCCTTGGTCGCGTTTGACAGTGATGGAGAGTTGGCAGGGATTAGAGATTCATGGAGAGAACTTTTTTGAAAAATTGTTATTATTAAAT
>JAKCPI010030201.1:0-59770 GCA_023213315.1 Euborellia annulipes | reverse complement strand
TTTTAAATAAATTATATATCAATGCATATATTGTACTTTTGCACACTGTAAGCCCTTTGTCGAGTGTATTGTAAACCGGTTAGTGGGCACGCGCCTTAATCCAGATACCCGCGTGCCCACGTTGACCATCCATCACATACTTGAAGCCGGCAGGTAGCCAACTCCCCTCCCTCAACACACACATGATCCTATTGACGATGCACGTCGTCTGTTTGTCGTTAATGAACGCGTTCGTAGAAAAATCGCGACGCGTGCGTTAGTGCTTCTTTTTTTTTTCTTTTTGAAAAAAAAAAAAATAACTATATTGACCAAGTACACCATTAGTGTCTTTAATGTGATTTATTTGACTTTCAGATCCAAATGATGGTCTCATTTCTTCATAGTTATATTATCATACTAGAACAAGTCTTATATTTTTAAATTAAAATTTAAAATTCAATGACTTTTCCAATAATGGTAAATTATTTCTTTTAATGGATTTGACAGAAGAATATTTTCCAAGTCAGGTGAATTAACGGGCGAAAGCTTTATTAAGAACTAGTCGGAAAGCCCGCCTTCGAATGCACCCCTGGACCCCCTTGCTCATCTCCAGGGAGCAAGTTTATTGGCAATTTAGGATATTTCTTGTTGCAAATGTTAAGATATTAAGGGGGTTCAGGAGCGTCGTCTAAACGTACTTTTGAAAAATCCTAGACTATTATAAGGAATTTTTCAATGAGGTTTTTTTTTAATGATTTAAATTCATAAGAGATTATTGGGACATCGAGCTTTAATTTTTTTACTGACTTATTAAAAAAATTATCGTAATTAATTTTTTTGTTATCAAGCAAATACAAAAAAACAATCAGTCCCAATAATCTTTAATTTTTTTTTAAATTTAAAAATGAATTTATTGTTATTAATAATCACATATTAATTAAGAAATTTTTAAAATAAGCTTAGATGATTTATTTAAAAATCAAATGTCAAATTAGTACAGCATTCTTGCAATAGATGGCAGGCTAGTCTAACAGCCGATATAGTATTAGCCTACATCTACTTTGGGTGTTTTAAAGGTATGGTTGCTGTAGTTTCTGTGTGCGTGCTAAAAAGTTTTAAAAAACCCAACAAAAACCCTTTTAAAACGGGGGTTTTTCAAAGGGTTCAAAACGGGTCAAAAACGTAACAAAAGCTCTCGTGTAGAAAGGCCCTAAATACTGTATATGTCGACACAAAAAATCTGATGTGATAGCACAGAACACAACTTTCACTTTCAAGGTAAGAAAAAGTTTGTGCTGTGCGGCCAGTCACACCATTTTTTTTAAATTTTTTTAAGAAGGCCTATAGTTTAGCCTAAGAATACGGTCATCCGTTTATTCAAAGTCTATAAATAATAATTTTAGAAAAGGTTTACAAACATATTCAAAATATGTAAAACAAATAAACATTTAACAAGATAATTTTCATAAAAGAAACCTCTCATGAATCACTATAAAATTTTTTTTTTTTTTTCATTGATGATTTCTATTTCTGAGATAAATCGTCTCTATCAGAAAGTGAATGCAAGTGATCGGATATTCCCTTAATGGAATCTGATGCCGAAGGCATAAACCGGATCAACGACAAGAAAACGTGCCGGAATGCGATCATCGTTTGAAATTAATTAATTAATTGAATCCAATAATAAACGATGCAATTGTGACAGTGCAGGGAAACATTTAATTAAGCTAGGTAATTGGGGCCTATGTTATGCTGTAATTTATCTGGATGTAAATTTGATGGATAGAAATACAATCACTTTTATAGAAAATTAACTTTTAATTTATCAAGTTAGAAAAAAATAAAAAGCTGATTAACATAAGTTGTTAGTGAATATAAAAAAAATTTATGTAATGTACGTAATATATAATTTTTTTTAAGAAAGGTTAAAATAAATTTCAAGTAGACATGTAACTCTAACATCTATTCTCCATTAATAAAAGTAGTATTTTCATTGAGAGATAGGAGATCTATAAAGAAAACCGCTTTTTTTTTCTCAATTTCAAATAGGAACAGATCTAACGGCGCAAGAGATAAACAAACAAAAAAAAAAAACAAGAACATAGTTTTCATAAATTGCCAGTGATTTTTGCACACAATGCCAAGTCGCCTTGAGTCTACTTCAGAAGCGGGTTTTTCTCTCGACAAAGATTTTTAGACACCGTTTAATATCATCTCTCTCTTCTTGCATGATAAGGGAATTCAGGTTCTAAATTCCTCGTTAAAAAAAAGAGAAAAAAAATTAAAAATTCATGATCTTCCTTGGGATAATCTTTAACAAAAGATTGTAAATCTTTATACTAATTAACATCTAAACGTTCATTTTAAAACAAAGCTTGCATAAAGATTTTTTTATATAAAATACAGATATAGATATAGTTTAGGCAAAATGATAGTTTTGAGTTTTTCATTTGAGAGATTTGATTCAGAATCTCCAACTTGTTAGATACAGTATATAAAAGTACTCTGATCTTTATTTATAATTATTTAGAAGTATTGGAGTTCAAAAATTTTAATTATAATCCTACTTAAACCTTGGTATAGGGGGCGTGGAGACCTAAGTGCTATGGAAATCATACAAAAAACACTACTTCCAGGGAACGCTGCAGTTCCTCCGACAGAACTTACTAAAATTATTTCAAATAAAGTAACCAATTCGAGCCCTATTTTATTTAGGCTATAGTTTCGCCAAAAAACACAACAAAATGACATTGCATTAGAAGAAGCTCGTTAAAGAAAACTGGGTTCCCCATTAACCCCTGATCTGAAATTTTACTCTTAGGAAATCAATTACTAAATGCTCATTTGGAAGTTCAACTGTGGATTTGAAGAAGTTCTTTGGAGAAGTCTTCATTTAACAAGTAAGAAATTCTATAAAGTAGCAAGTGAAAGAGGCACCATTCCTCTTTAGGTAGAGATATAATTTAAAAAATAAATAAATAAACAAATTCTCAACCGATAGTATAAAGTGCTACTACAGTGGCTACTAAAGAGAATACTACCGTGGGGCTATCCCCCTTTCCTACCCTAAGAGGAGACTTCGGCAGGATGTTTGAATTATTTTGCAGCAAGCTGGATTTGAACCCGAGCCGTGTTGAGACTTCGGTCTTCGTAATCCTCAGCTTAGCCGGCTTAGCCATTGCCTCCTCAATTGGCTACCAAACATTTGAAATAAATAGGGATGGGTTCTAAATGGTCAGACATGCCGAAAAAGATCTTAAATTAAAAAAATATCTTATAATTCTGTGGTGAATAGGAGTCACTTTATCCAAAATTTATTTATTTAAGGTCTTTTTCACATCTAAAGCCATTTAGGTATTATATTCCCAAAATGTATGTAATAAAAAATAAACTGTTTCCTCAAGTCCTAGGCATTTATCTGATTCAAATGAATAGATCTCAAAATATATTAAAAAAAAAAAAGTATAATATTCCTAGATTCTAAGTTCAATTTGTCGAACAAGCAACCCTCCAGAAAAAAATGAGAACAAGAGTCAAGTTCCTTTCTTACTAGAGAGTATGAGTAAAAAGGGCCGTAATATGATGATGATTGACTTGAGGGATGGCCGCCGGTGATTGAGGCCAAATCGGCGCCGACGAGTCGCTCCCGGCAACTTGTCAATTGAGCAGCCTCCTCATCTAATGGTCCAGATGCACTAAGCTATTTGCCTCCCCACTATTCCTTTCAATCACTTTAACACTTATTGTTCTCAACGAAAGATAAATGAGGGGTCAATCAACAGGAAATTAACTCGAGATCGGAGAATTATATTAAGATATGAACTTTCTTTTTGTCAGGTGTCAGTTGCAAAAAAATTTCAAGTATAACTTAAGAGCTCTAAGCAAGGTACTCCTGCCTTTGGAGTAGTATCAAGCTTTAGAAAATCACTGAGAAAATGTATTTAAATAATTGCTACCAGATATTATTTCTATAAATAACCAAATTTTCGTTTCCACCTCGTGGAATTAAGATGACTTGGAGCAATTTCTTAATATGTCTAGATGCCAGACTCATAAAGAGCTCTGGAGCAAATAATCCAAAAATTCATTTGTTTATTGGTGTGCCTACCTCTCAATAATCATGAAGTAATTTCACCAAGCCAATGTATGTACCACTTTATATATCTTATTAAGCGTGAACACTAGAACCAGAGAAGAAATTATGTTTTAAGGGAAAGTTGTAAAAAAATGAATGAATAAGTTCAGTGATTTAATGAATGATGTTTATTTCAACTAAGTCCACTCTCAAGGTTAGTTAGGACAACCCACTTCAATAAATAAGAATGAATGGGTTAATGGTGAATCACTTGCCTTATCATGTTTCAACAAATGAGTGTTGCATACAAACTTAGATTAGAATAATACTACATGTCCTTAATTAATTAGCGAGAGTGTTAAAGACATCGATGTCGCCGATTTGGCCACAGGATGCTCCTCATCTCCTCTCATGAATATTTACTTTAATCCAAGAATGGGCAAACTTTTTTTTGGGTGGGGCGAAATTAAGATGTTTAATTTTGATTTATTATAAGATGGAAGATTTTATCTTTGAGTATATGTTTGTATTTTCGGAAATTCAGGTATTATTTTTGTTTTCCTGTTGGAGTATATCTACATTAAAGAAGTATTTGAGGAAAAAAAATTGTTTTGGTTTTGTATATAATTATATTAAATTATTTCCAAAAAAAAATTTGTATTTAACTTATGGTCTAATTTTGCTCATACAGAAGATGTAGATGATAAAAAAAAATGTCATAAATAACAAAGTTGAAAAGCGATGTGGTAGTTGGTAGCCCGCCAGCCTACTATACCAAGGGTCGCGGGTTCGGATCCCAGGCATTATGATGATTTTATTTAAACCATTTGGATACCAGATTTTTAAAAAGCCCCTCTTTTTTGGTTTTTTGCTCATAACTCCTACAAAAATGGTCCGATTTCCAACTTTTTTTTCTTGAAATTTCAAGAGTCTTGAATGCTGTGGTTTGTCTTGAATCAAGACAAACGGTTTTAAACAACGCCAAACGCTACTGAACCTCGAAATGGATAGCCCCGAACAACAAAAATGTGTTGCCAGAAGATATGCTGGCCAGAAGATCGATACAAACACATGATCTACATTTAGTGAACCTGCTTGTTTGGAAACCTCCAAATTTTTCTAGATAATCCTATATCTAATTTCACCCACACTTTTTCCAAACTAGAGAGAGCTAATTAACCGGAATCGCGAAGGGTACTAACAGTAAAGCAATAAATCAACATCATCTATATTTGTCAAGAGAAAAAATAAACCCTAGTCGATCTAAGATTTCTTTCCATGGAGTTTTATTAAATCACAAGTTTAGCAAAAGTCTAACACGCAGTCTAACGGCATGCAACAAATTCATCTCTCACCCCCAAACTTTTGAGGGCAATGGCCTTTTAGAACCCTTAGTCACTATTATCACATAATAATAAAAAACTATATTAATTAAGATTTTATAATTAAAGAGAGAAAGAAAAAAAAATAGTGAACACTGGATAACATTTTTTTTAATAGCCTAATATGCTATTTATTAAAAAAAAGGCAAACTACAGATTTAGTATTTAATTTCATTAATGAGAATTAAATGATATTTTTTAAATATTAATACATGAGAAACAGCGGCGTAACTAGCCTTTGAGGGCGGAGGGGGCGAAACTCAACTAAGGCCCCGTTTTTTAAGATGCAATATAATTTAAAGAAAATTATCAATTTTTTTGACAATCTATGGAAAGAATATGATAAAATCACCGTCCCTGGGCTATATCTTACATGTCCTAGATGTCGGTATCGAGGGGGGCCAAAAGCTTGATGCGCCTGGGGCGAACACCCCCCTTCACCCCCACCTAATTACGCCACTGATGAGAAACATTTCCATTTAAGATTTGTCATGCCTAGATACGCATTTAATTGCTGAAAGATAGGCCTAATACTAAACTAATTTCCAGGGCCGAATTTACGAAGAGGCGAACAAGCCACGCGCCTGGGGGAGGGCAAAATTTGTGAAAAAACCTTATTCACATACCTATAATTTTTTTTTTGAATAGAAGAGTATTTGATGTTGCAAAGATATAGGTAATCAGAAGTTTACCAGCGTGTTGGGGTATTTGTCAGCGTTGGGGTTGTTGAAGGGGAGGGCGAAAAGAGTCTACTGCCTAAATCCGCACCTGCTAATTTCATTTTGTTTTTGTGAACCCTTTTTCCTATTTTGCCACCCCCTGATATCTGCCGCCCGTATGCCCCCACTGCCCCACCCCCTAGATCCTGCCCTGCTGTCCTTAACAACGTGTACCTATCGTTACAGGTTTATATCTACTGTAGATTTTAAAACAAACATTTTAACGTCCATGATTCCTTTTTTTGCCATCTAACAGTTATACAATTTATCTATTATTATTCCCTAATATTTTAAAAATAATGTCTATATTCATATTTTTTTGTCTTAATAAAAAAAATTTAAGAAACATTTTAATTTATTTATTATTATAGATTAAATTGAAATGAGTTTGTAATTTTTTTTTTTTTTTTTTTTTTTTCAAGTTGATTGAGTACGAATTTTGGCGAAGAAAGAAAAATCGCAGAGAGAAGAGAGGGAGCGTAGCCACCACCACCCACCACCACACCATCTTGCCAACAAGCCGTCTAACCTGTCTAATTGAACTTCAATAAATTTCAGAATTAGAACAAAGAAACGACACGTGATCAAGTGGAACGGCAGGCGACAGGTTTGATGAGAAGATGAAAATAAAAAAAAAAAATAAAAATAAAAAATGCTTATCCACGAGTGAGCCGACGCGTAGAAATCATAAAACGAATCCACGTGCCATGGCGGCTAAGAAGCAGCTGTTGAAGCCAATTCAAATGTGACGATTAGGATTTGAAGAAAAAAGAAATACGAATAAGAGCATTTATTTGGGACAAAAAAAAAAAAAAAAAAATTGAACACAATCTAAGGGTGATGGCGTGTCTGTGATCGGGTCCAATCAAAAAATTAGGCTTTTATTGAAGAGCGCATCCCCCATTTGAGCCGGCTTATCAAAACCACAATCAGACCTAACGACTCTTATCGATTCTTAATTAAGCGGGTAAAAGGTTTAATTATTTAAATTGTCATAATTTTTCTTTCTTGGAATAAGGTTTGACACGCCATTTGATAGTCCTTCAGATTTAAACACTTAATGGAATAGAGATACAAAATTATTCAAGTATATAACTCAAGAGATTTATATATGGGCTTTTTCGAGCATTTTATTTGTTTTTCTACAATGTCTCTAATCGTTAAATCTAAGGGCGGTGTGAGAAATAAGCCAACGAGACGGTCGCCCCAGGCAGCAGTTTTTTAAGTGAATAATAAATTAATACCTACAAATAGGCTTTCATTGTGTCAAAAGGTATCTTTTAATTTCTTCTCTGGACAGTGGCATCATTTGGAGGGAGGGGGGCATTTGCCCCTCGCCCCAAGGGCTCTGATTATTATAAAATTTTATATTATTCTAAATAAAATACTCCAAAATACATCTACGAGTATACAAACTGTACAAAATTAAACAATTAATTAAATTAAATATGTTTTGGCCAAATCTGAGTACCCATTTGTAAGTAAATTTTATGAAAAAAAAAATGTTTGTCCCCCCCCCCCAAGAAAAAGTGGAAATGACGTCACTGTTCAAAATATACCTACGAGTATATAAACTACAAAATTAAACAACTAATTAAATTAAATATCTTTTGGCCAAATTTAAGTACCTATTTGTAGGTAAATTTTAAGAAAAAAAGTTCCTTCCCCCAAGAAAAAAAATTTGCCCCCTCCCCCAGAAAAAGTTTAAATGGCGCAAGGGCGGATACAAGGGGGGGGGGGGGGTAAAGGGGGTAATTACCCCCCTGAGATTTGAAAAAAATACTTTTTTTCGAAAAAAAAATGTATTTTTCATGTAAAATTTTAAAAATTAACACTTAAAAATTTGATTTATATTTATATTCTGGCAAACAAGTACAGAATGCGCCTTTAAATTACCGAAATTAAGAAAAAAATGTGTGCTGTGCGGCCAGTCACTCCAGATTACTCCCCCCCCCCGAGAAACACCTCTGGATCTGCCACTGAAATGGCGTCACTGTGTCTGGACTATCCATGTCCTGGTGCGGGGCTATTAGCCTCTGCGTAATCATGTCGAAATAAAGAGATTAACAAAATTATAATTTCGATTGAATAATTCTAAAATCAGCGTAAAACAGAGAATAAGCAAAAAAAAAAGGGCAAATACTTAAGTTGAAGATGGTTTAAGATTGATAGAGGGGAATGCAAAAGATAAAAGGGATTGAAGCGTAATGAGGCGAGGCGTCTGCAGTTGCAGCTGCAGGCGCTGAAGCGGCACTGGCGCACCTGCAACCACTGGACCAGGGGACAATACTTGTTTGGACAAGCAGTAATCGAAATCATCGAAGAAGAACACATTCAATTGGATTTGTTTTCAATTATAATTTTTTTTATCGTATAGGGTACCCTATAATTTTGTGTTAGAGTATATTAACCTAAGCTTTAAAAAAAATCACACGGCACTTTTAGTTTCAATCGATGAACTTTACTTGGCCTAAAAGAAATAATATTAAAATTATAAGGACGGTTGGACTCAAACTTGTGTTTAAAATCTAATCATTGTTTGTGGTTAATATAATGGAAATAACAAAGGTTAATTTAATATATTTACTTGCTCAAATAGTAAAAGGAAAAAAATAATAAATTATTTTCTGAATAAAGATTAAATAAATTAAGAACCATGCCTAACACTCTTTTACATGCATGAGCTAAACTGGCTTAATTAAAATAATTCAAATTAGTATAACTGTTGAAAATTGGACATATGAAATTTAAATGAAATATGAATAGGAACCTTCTCTACAGGGGCGTATATAAGGGGGGGGGGGGCGGGGGGCCCGCCCCCCCCCCCCGAAATTTCCCAAACACATATACATATATAGGGATATACAGACAACAGCGCAACAAATTTTTCCGCAGGATGGAAAACTTTGATTCCGCAAAAGAAAAAATGTCCCGCAAAAAATTTCGTGTGAAAAAAAATTTAGTTTCTTAAAAAAAAATTTTCAGCAGAAAAATTTTTGAGTTCAGGCCCCCCCCCCCCGAAAAAAATTTCTATATACGCCCCTGCTTCTCTATCAGAATCGCTCTATCTCCAAAATTATTTTCTAAAGATGACGATTCTCACCCTTTTATAAAATTTGACGAATTGTCATTCCAAAAAATTAGCATGAATAACATGTTAGCTAGCTTTTCATTACTTTGTGATATGTTCTTCTGAGTCTAAAAATGTGGGTCCTGAATAATAGCCTATCCGTGAGACTGTTTTACTGTGTTTGAAATGCTGTGCGACCAGTCACACCAGATTTTTAAAAATTATTATATTGGCTATCAATTAATGTAGAAAAATTAGGGTTCTAAGATGCTGGAAATGAATATATATATATATAATATATATACACATGAGCGTATCCAGCGAGGGGCAGGGGGGCAGATGCCCCCCCCCTTAGAAGCAAGAAAAAAATTAAATGTTTATAAAGTGATGAAACGAAACAAAATTAGGTAGGGCGATAGAGGGTTTTTATGCCTTTAATTCGATATATATATATAAAAAAAGCTATGTCACAACCTGGACGACTATGATCTGCCCCCCTCTAGATTTGATCCTGGGTACGTCCTTGTATATACATTTCATGAACTGTCTAAATAACTGAGACATTTCATGTAATACTGCAACATTACACAATCGGTCTAAGGCCATATTGCATTACATGAACTGCCTAAATATTTTAGTCACTTCGTGTAACTGACCAACCATTACACGATCTGCAGTTCATGAAATGTCTAGACAATTCACGAAATGTCTAATTTCATGAAGTGTCTACGTCATATAGATATTTGGGCTTGGAAAGTAGACCTAAACTTAAAAAAAAAGACATATAAAGCCCTAAACTGTCCAACCAAAATGAAACCCTATTCCCCACATAAGAATGGACAACTATTGCCAAAAATTCTTATACTCATATGCTCAAATAGATGTACTAAATTAAAGGAATAGTTCTTTGGTTTTTGAATTTGCGTCATCATTTACCAACATACTTCATCATATTATCAATATAGAGAGAGAAGTGACCTTTTACTGCGAAATGAAACAAATTTAATCATATAATGTATGTGACCTTTTGCTTAAAAAATTAATTCATTTAGTAAATTACTAAATACAAAGCTTTTACTTCATTAATCATCTGAATCTATTAAATTCATTATATAATTTCAAGAAGTGTATGGATACAATATTGATCATTTTTGTCCTGTTAAATTTTTCTATTGATTCGATAAAATTTTTATTGCAATTTATTATTCAGAAAGATGAAAGGGAAAATAATTTTAGGAGCTGATGATAAATATCAGAAATATAAAAAAAAAAAAAATTAAAAAGCACATTTTACTTTAATTAGAAAAATCCGGGGTGACAAGCAGAGACAAACAGAATTATTGAAGATGAAAGTTGTGTGGTGTGCGACTATCACACTATAATTTTGGTGTCGACATATATTTTATCAAATGAAAGAGTGTGGATACAGTCCAAAAATTATATTAAAGAACACAACTTCCTCTTACTAAAGGTAAGAGGTAAGAATGCCGTGGGCTGATCTCAGTAAAGAAACTACATTGGCTGCATTTTCTTCGTTTTTTTCTCTTTTTTACTCTACAGCCATACATCCCCTGTGTGTACATATTTTAAAATGAACATTTTTAATCATTTTTGTGAGTTTCTTTATTTGTTGGTGGGCCACACATCCCATTCGGGGAAACGAACGAGAGCACCTAATCCTTGACCACACCAACAAATACATTCTACTATAAATGTAGTAGCTTGCATTTCTCTACCTAGAGTAGGTATTAGTTGGTGAGGTTGAGGGTCCTGTGTGCAAAGAAAAGCAAGCCGATGCCCCGACTAGGCTTGAGATCTTGGGGTAGATTCCTGGGATCATGGGTCATTTGGCTCACTAACAAATAAACTTTCTTTTAAAAATTGTTTGTCAAGTCCGAATCTAGGTATTCATTGAATATAAATATCTTAATTAATAATACAATACTGTGCTCTACAATAATTTCTTTATTCAGAGAATATTATTATATATTATCTACTATTCAAAGAGAAATGTAGACCGAAACTCCTCAAACGCTAATTTTTCGGCAAGGGTGCAGGATGGGGAAAAACAAAATAAAATTATTTATAATTTTCCCCAAATGAGTTTATTATCCTGATATTTCGAAGGCACAAAAGGCTCTTCTTCTTCAGAGGAAGCTGAAAATAATTACAATGTTACCAGAATATTTTTTTTACAATAGTTTAACATAAAAGGCATTGTTATACCTCATATAACACTCTGCTAACATTATAATGACAGCCAAGATTTTTTGCATAAACAAAGCCATTTGACCTCGGTTAAATAAACTAATAAAGCCTGGATTTAAATAGATTTAAACTAATGTTATATTAATACATTTAATTTGAAAAAATAAAGAATAAATGAAATTGTAATAAAATTATCTAATCAGAATGTCCACTCGAGTAACCGAGGTCAAATGGCTTTGTTTATGCAAAAAATCTTGGCTGTCATTATAATGTTAGCAGAGTGTTATATGAGGTATAACAATGCCTTTTATGTTAAACTATTGTAAAAAAATATTCTGGTAACATTGTAATTATTTTCAGCTTCCTCTGAAGAAGAAGAGCCTTTTGTGCCTTCGAAATATCAGGATAATAAACTCATTTGGGGAAAATTATAAATAATTTTATTTTGTTTTTCCCCATCCTGCACCCTTGCCGAAAAATTAGCGTTTGAGGAGTTTCGGTCTACTATTCAAAGTTTGAATTGCTTGTGAATGGATCAGAATGATCTTTATCTAAATTAAATATTAATGTCTATTTGATCAGAATTGTCCTCTAATGAATATTCACCTATTTCGCTCTGTCTATATTTTTTCCCTATAAAATAAACTCTGGGTCAGATGTGATAAAAGATCACTTGATCAGAACTTTGGGATAAAGTTTTTTGAAAAATAAAGCCTCCAATATATTAGAGTTTATATTTGCTCACTAAAAATAAATTCTCAAGTATTTTATTAATTTATCCTGAACACACAAACCCTTAACGATAGAATCCGCAAACAAATTAAAAATTTATGAGTTTGATAAAAGAGATGTCATCCCTCTCTCAGACTTATTACCTACAATATAATAAAAGTGCTCCAATAACTATCAAACCGTGAACATTTCTTTCAGATAGATTATTAGAATTAAAATTTAACATTTATTCATTTCATTTGGTAGGTCTATTTTCTACGATGTATGCAAAATTTATTATTCACGGTAAAAATTGAAGTGTTTTGACATTCCCTTCAAAAGCCATTTGAGATTTAAATTATTGGTGTTTATATGATCCTTAGTTTTTATATACAACAGATTTTGTTACCATGGCAACCATTTCTCCTATCTTTCCTAAGAAGTACAAGGGTAAAGTGTGCTTCAAACAATTTTGAGAGCAAAATCAGAATATACATTTGAAAGAGCATCTAATAAATAATTGATTTTTGAATTTTAATCAAAATCGATAGAGGGAGTTTTGAGAAAATCGAAAAAAAACTGAAAAAGTGCATAAGTAAAGTACTAGTACTATATGGCCGATTTTGTTCAAAAGCTTATTTTCACGCCTCAGGAGAGTGCTTTACTTAAATATAAAATATCAACCTTGTAGCTCTTTTCGTTCTAGAGATATTTTGTTCACAGATAGATAGATACACACACAAACAGACACACAGACCATGTCATGAAAACCACGTTTTTGGATTCAAAACGTGTATATCTATCAAAACCCGACATCGAATTTTTGACATGTAACCAATATTTTCTCTCTAAACAATAACCTATATATAGGTACGGCTGAACGCACACCAATCAAGCAAAACGTTTTCAAACTAAACGATTTCTCCAAGAGAAAAACGTTTTGCTCGATGCCAACGCACACCGATCGAGCAAAATGTTTTGCCATCAGCATTTTGCTTCCAGAGCCATTTGGATACCAAATGGCTTAAATAAGAATGCTTGGACCCCAATATATATATATATTAATAATTAACGGTTATCGTATAAAGTCTTATATGGCCTGATTTGCCGAGAAAACTGTGTGCATGTGTGTGTGAATGGGAAAAAAAATGTTTTTAAAAATTATAAAAAAAATTATTTTTCTTCCAGTAGACAGTTTGCTTCCAGTAATAAAAAAAAACAAATATATTAATATATAAGCATTTTTGGTGAAAACAGACAAATTTAGATTAAAAAAAATTTAATTAAAATTTGTCTTTGAGAGGCCCGGGGGGGGGGGGTGTATGTATCATTTGTCCAAAAGCAAAACATTTTGCTCGATGCCAACGCACACTGATCGAGCAAAAACGTTTTCGGACAAAACATTTTGTTTGATGATGTCGAATCATGTCCAATTGTGTTTTGTCTCTTCGGTGTGCTTTGACCCATAGAAAAGCAATGAAAAAAAAGTTTTAAGCAAAAACGTTTTCGAACAAAACGTTTTTGCTCGATCGGTGTGCGTTCAGCCTAAGAGAAAGTAAAAACTGAAAAATTCACAATCTGTGAGAAGATAAAAACTAGGAGTAAGGCCATTCCTTGGTTGTCGCAATTAATAAAATAATAAAATGAATATTAGAAAAGTTGTCCCTTCCCCCCTTCAGTTTTGAGCTGGATACGCCCATGGCCCACGGATAAAGCCGGATTCACACCAACGGGCACAGTCAGATCAGATCACGGTCAGAGACAGTCAAGTCAAGATAGCTGCCTCGGGATCTCAATGAGAGTGTTCTCACTGGCGGGCACGGTACGGGCACAGTCAGATCAAGACCGGCGGTCTGCCCGCGAGATCGCCTATCCGGCGATCAGGACTGTGCCCGTTTCTAAAATCACAGTATGACATGCGGAAATATTGGTAAAACTTGGTTTCATCGTCAACCAGATGTGGAAATAGTTTTACAAACTCTCCTTCTTCCCTCCTTTAGCTATATCATGTACCCAAAAGCGTCATTGAGATCGCGATTTATTAATATTCTGTTCCTCCTCTAAAATTAAAGCAATTTTTAATAGAGTCAATTTTCTAAATGGCATTGTAGCAGACAAGTGATGATTATAGTGAATGATGGAGATAGGCAGTATCTGTTCGCACTGATTCATAGGGACAGACTGCCTGCAATCTGCCCGCGCTGTGTGAATTGCTTGCCTGTGACTGGACGGTGATCTGACCGTAAAGTTTCGGTCCTAGGATCAGAGCTGGAACCGTGTCAAAAGGGCATATATACTTTCCCCGAGGGGGAAGGCTTCATGTGCAAGAATGAGTCTTATGCACTTTTAACTCATTCTCGCAGATGAATCTTTCCCGCCTAGAAGAAAGTATATATGCCTTTTTGACTCACAATTGTCAGTCCCAATTCTGATGATGGTCTAACCTAGGACCGAAACTTTAGTCGTGGGTTGATCTCAATAAAGAAACTACATTGGCTGCATTTTCTTCTTCTCTTCAACATTTTAAAAATAATTAGTGAATAAAGATTTTTGTCTATTTTTCCTATTATTGTGATTCGGCCCGATCCATCCAAGGTTAAATTTTAATACAAATTGTAGAAATGAAATAAAAATAAGAGAATTTTACATCATGTTTCTCTTTTAGAAACAATTTTCATTCCTCCATCAATAATAATAAATTGAAAATTAACATTATAATATTAAAAATAATAATGAAATATCAAAAATTAATTACCTTGTTGGTTAACAATGGGCCTGTTCTTTGAATGTTAAAAATTGTATATTTCACTCTTAAAAAATGACACTTATCCAAAATCCATATTTTCCTCACACAATAATTTAATAAAAAAACTAAATAAAGATCAAAATGAAACATTGAAATAAAAGAATTCACTTTTTTTTTAATAATTTTTTCCACGAACACACAAATGATAATTTTTTATTCACTCGACTGGCTGTTGCTTTATTGCCTTTTAAGGCGGCGAATTTAAAAATATATAAAAAAACTAAAATTATATTTTAATTTCTTAATTATTAATTTAATATTTTATTAATAATAAAATATTAATAAAGTAAATATTTTTTTAAACAATTAATAGACAATAATAATAATTTATAGCATTTTAGAGTAAGTCATTTGACTAATGGAGGTATTTTTGAAATGTATAAAATTAGCAAAGAGAATAACTAATTGTATAGCTTATCAGTAGATTAGTTGAATATTACTAAACATGTAAATTGTTGTAATATATTTCCTGTACCAAATTTTTTAAAATATTGCATTATATACCGTACTTTAGGATAATTTATTAATTTCATTTGTCTTAAATTGTCTTATTACTGGGAGGGAGGGGGAAATCCTGTCTGAAACCCACATCAAAAATTTCTGGCTACGCCAAGGGCGGATTCGAGGGGGGATGGCCAGTCACACCAGATCCCCCCCCCCGAGAAACTCCTCTGGATCCGCTTTTGGGGTACGTCTATGCCTGAATCCTACCCATTTAATTAATTTTTTACATTTATACGTTTCTAAATTGAATAGAAATAAGGGTCGAATTCGGAATTATTCAATTGAAAGACACAAGAGGCTAAACTGCATTTGAGCTCATGTTTCATCGTATGTGCAATGGAACTGGCTGGAGTCGAAGCCGGTGCTGGACAGTTTGATTAGACTGTGGCTCCAGAACCTTGTTCACATGGTATTCATCGGTGGTCCTAAGGTTTAAAGCTGAATTCACAGCACTACAAAAAATAATTCAATGCTTAAAAAATTGTCGAGTTAAACTAGCGTTAGTAGAAAATATGCATATGCCCTTTCTGGCACCTCTGATGCTCGGGAAAACCAGTCATTGAATTACCTGCCGGGTTAAATTTTCCAAAAAATTGTTTTTGTGAAATATTTAAAAGGTAGTTTATTCCGCCTCTTCCCCTCGCAAAAGATTGTAAACAGTTTTAAAGGTTGAAATTACAAAAAAAAAACTTCAAAAATAAATAATAATTACAATAAATTAATAATATCAATTACGTTTTAATCAATAAGAAAATGTATATATTAAGAGTTTATTTTGGTCTGGTCTGGACCAAGAATAGCCAAATGATATAACCTTGCGGCTATCTCGAAAAAATTTAATTAAAAAATAAATAACTCTTTGAAAACTTATTAAAAATAAACTTACCTTAAAAAAAAAAATGATTTCACAAATATTTTTTCGTTGATTTTTATTCGTATGAATTCGTCAATTTGACAATAATCTTTTTTTTTAGAGCCAACTAAATATAACTCTGTTCGTTATTCGTATTTATTCGAAAGTTCGGATCTGACTGTGGAAAATATTAAATAAAAACGTAGAAAATTCAGAATTTTTTGATCATTTCATTAATTTAAAAATAAATAAAATTAATTAGAAATTAAACAAAACATAAGCCGAAGAGAAGAAAAATTCTAAAAACATCAGTCAACTATGTCCGACGACAGAACCGAAGAAGGAAATTAAAGGAGAGAAATTAATGTTATATAGAAAAAAAAAATTCTTTAGAACGTCCAAATGAAATATTTAATAGTGTAAGTATTTTAATTTAATGATAATAAAAGTTATTTAAATTTCTACTAATTTTATAGACAAAGTTCTTCAAATAGGAAATAGAGTCTCCATCTATTGAGTAAAACTTGAACTAATATTTTATTATGTCTTCAGGAGTAACATATTTTAAAAAAGTTTTTATTATAATACAAGTGGTGAAACTATTGGCTCCACCCCTAACAATAATACTCTCGTAATAAAGAAAGAAAAGAGAAGAAAATATATTCCTGCACTCAAACGTAAGAAAGAAATCAAATATGAGATGGTGGTGATCTAGTGGTGTCATTGTGCCGGAACCATCAAGAACATCGTTCCCTGTACCCTTTTTACGTTTAGTCTTTATATCTTTATATGCTTTTGTTATTATAATAATATATATATATATTTCATCGAAAATTATTTAGCTCAATATTTAAGATAATATGTAGCCCTTGGGCTTTGGTGTAGAGGTCAGGGTGCTGGCCTTTTGTACAGTGAGGGACAATATTAAGTCCCGCCCATGTGTTTTCTACTTGTGATTATTTCATTGTTTTTAAAAAAATATTATAATTTTTTAATGGAAACTTTCATGGTTCAAACCTAGAAAATTTCCAATAAAGATTTTAATTTTTTTTTTTTATAAAAACAATGAAATAATCATAAGTAGAAAACGCATGGGTGGGACTTAATTTGACCCTCACTGTACTAAGGGTCGCACTGTACTAAACGTCGGGACACCGTTCCAGGTGACAAAATTTATTTAAATTGAATTTGCTACAAATCAATTTAAATAAATAGGGGGCATGCCTTCGATCCGAAAATCTTAAAAATCCAGGCACCTGTATTTTTTAATGACACCACTGAAAATACCTGAAACAAAAAAGAATTTAATATATAATAATTAGAAATAAATTTCGATGAAAATGTATATATATATATAACATAGCACTGTTATCCATATTCTCAGACTAATTCCCTGGATAAATCAAAAATTGGGTGTTTTGAAGACATTAAGCTGCGATTTTCTTAAATTTACTCCTGTAATTGAATCGTTTATTTCAGAAACCACCTAAGGGACAAAATTTCAAAAATGTGTTTTTGGTGCTACTGTACAATTTAAAGGTAAATACATCTTTTAGATTATCCCAATAGCATGTTTTTGATTTGGTAAAAAAATATTTGAAGGAGACTAGACCTATACTTAAGCTGCAAAACAGTTTTCTTTAGTTTTCCGAAAGTTAAAAAAGCGCACTTAGGTGGTTTCTGAAATAAACGATTCAATTACATATTGAAGTTCTCCAAGGAAGTCATTAACATTAAACAAGAGTATACGCTTATTTTTTAGGACCGATTCATGTGTTAAAACTTAGTTTTAAAATATCTCAAGGACATAGGATTGATAGTCAATGGCGAAAAAAAAAAAAAAGTTTATACCAATCTGCTAGGAGACATGTGCATTATACTCTTCCTTAGGTTTGAGTTGATTAATAAATTATGAACACCCGAAACGTTTGAAATAAACTCTTATATCGCCATTGGTTACCTAATCTATCTTTCATTTCACCTAGAAACCATATATATATATATACCGTAAAGAACACTCATGTGATTATTACGTTGTTTTTATAAAAGAAAATGTTGGAATTCTCTTTTTCTTTGAACTTCAAGAGTTCCTATTAAAATTTTTCATATTTTTTAAAAACAATGAAATAATTGAGTGACTAATTAGCAAACTAAAGAATATTAATACTTTTCAGCTTCCCTCAACCGATCAAATTCAACTATTATCTATGATGTGTAGCTAATCAATCAGCAATCTGAAGATGGCAAACATCATTAAGGAATGAAAAAATTGAAGAAATGTAATTGGTGAATTTGAGAGGATGCAAACCAGAAAGGCTTTCGCCAAATAATCAACAATTTTTGAAAAGTTTCGGTCAAGGTTATATAGCCTGACTTCACAACCTCAACTTTCAAAGAGCTATCGCTCCAGAAGCAATTATTTTAATAACAAAACAATTATTATTGACTAGCCCAATATATTTATATTTCCTTATACTGTATTCATACAAAATTCTTTAATAGACTGTATAAATTTTGGTTGAACAGTCTCAAAAATGGGGATTTGTTGATTATTTAGTGAAAATCTTCCTCGGTGCATTCTTTCAATTAAATAAAATAAAAAGTGACAAAGTCAAGCTCGATGAGTGGCAAAGTTAAAGCACACCATACGTTCGTTATCTCATGTGATTATTTTGATGTTTTTTTTTTTAAATATGAAAAACTTTTTATAGAAAACAACGATTTAAACGTAGAATAGAAGAAATCCAAAGATTTTCATAACAATTAAATAATCAGTGTGTTTTAATTTTGACAATCAGTATCTATCATTTATATATATATATATATATATATTATATATATTGATATTTGCAGCTTTTGAAGTACGGTAAGAAAAATATTAATTGTTAGAAGAAATAATCGAATAGAAAATTTCTTATATCTTCTTTTAGATGAGTTTTCAAAATTTTCAATTTTAAGAATCCATCCCATTAGCTCCTCTGGAATTTATTTCATACAGAAACGATTTATAGTGTAATCATAATAAATTTTGTAATGTAAATTATTTTTAAAGTGAGTATTTTGTAGAAATATATTTGAAATATTGAATAGTTGCATATCAAAAATAAATTTTCCCATTGAGCAAATCTCTGCATTTTTGAAATTTCAGATTTTTGTTTCAATCGTATTACCTACAACAAAATAGTATATTAATCGTAAGAAAGGTAGACGTACAGCCAGGAGAATAAAAAAATTATTTAAATTCTTTTGGTCGAAAATTTAAACCAAAATTGGTTTAAAACCAGGACGATTTAAACCGTTTTTAACCTGTGGTTTTAACCACCCTGGTCTTAACCGAACCACTCTGCCCGAAGAAGTCCGCGATTAGCGTCCGAAACGTTGACCAAAAGAATTTAAATAGTTTTTTATTACCCTAGGTGCATATCTATCTTCCTTACGGTTAATATAAAACAACCATTTTACACTTTTATTATAGTACCGGTATATTAATTTCGAATCTTTGCAAATTTTGCAAATAAACTCCCTGACAGCTAAAAACAGATAGTACGCTAACTACTTTATTTGGTTAGAGTCCTTCCTTTTCCATAAATATCCACTCAATTAATTAAAGATTAAAAAAGAGAAGATCAACTTACAGTTTATTTTTCAAATACTCCTCAGGATCCATTGATAAATCTTCAGATAGACGAAAAATTACCATGATAATTTGGGAAAATAATAAATATCTTCTTAATTTTAAATAGTATTATATATTCTTTTAAAACAAAAATGATGACAATATTACAATTTCTTTTATTAATTATTTAGATAATATAAAGTTAATTAAATATATGAATATCATTTATTCTCATTGTTCTTATTCTCATTGAGATAGTTCTCTGATTCAGTATCGCCTTCGTTAAAATTTAATGATAAATCTGAGTTCCTACGCACTTTTTTAATTAGTGGTACATTGTCACTATCATTGCTACTAGTATCGATAGAAGGACTAGTCCTTTTCCTATTAGCCTCTTTTGATGTTGTTCTAAAAGAATCATCATCAGCACTCGAGTCTTTAATTTTTAGACCTTTCTCATTTTGTTCGTCATCTTCACTCATATCTTCCTCTTTGATATTTAAAATAAGACCGCCTGAATCATTTGATGATTCTTCTTGATCGTTTTGCCATGTTTCTATTTGCGACGCTGCTCCGTTGATATTAATTTTCTGATTATCGTTATTATCAGATTCTTTTTTAATTGTCTTTTCATTTGTCATCATCATCACTTCACCGTTCGTTTTATCAATTGGTAATTTGCCACTTTTAAGTAGCGCATTTTCTTCTTGTAAAATTTTTACAAGATCCTTGGATTTTTTTAATTCTTGTTGTAAATAATAAATAGTACTCTGCATTCCTTCAACATCTTCGTCTAGTTCTTGTAAAAATGCGTCCATTTCGGATTGGGATTTTTTAACTTCTTCACTGAAACTTTTTTGCAATGCCAATTCGCCTTCTAATTTAGCTAAACGACCACTTGAAATCATCCGACCTAATTCTTCATTTTCTTGATATAACAAACGACATTTAGCCATTAGTCGTTTTCCCGTATTACTATCCGGTGTAAATTTCCAAGCATTGAGTTCATTTTGTGTCTCTTCCAATCTGGCTTTTGTTGAGAGCAATTCTTGTCTTAGTTTTTGTAGTAGAAGATTAACAGCTGGATCTAACATTGCAGCTCGTAGCTGGGCTGGTCCTGGTGCTTGAGCTGCTTTTAATTCCGCAATTTGACTCAAATATTCTTGAATTTCTTGCTCTTTCGCTGCCAAACGACGTGCAAGTATCTTCTCTCGTAATGTAGCATCCAAAGTTTGTCTATTACGATCCTCACTCGTTTCTCGCAAATTTGCGAGTTCTGCATCTTGACTTGAAGAATGTGATTCCACCATAATGCAGAAACTATATTAATTAGGAAAATAAAACAAATATAAAAAAAACCAAGTGTCATTCGAATCTTTTAATTAACATTTCTTCAAAAAAACTTACCTTAAATGGAAAAATAACAAATATTTAAGAATTCATAAAAACGAATATTTTCGTTCAATTAATAAAATTCATATAAATCTATAATATAATGACATTAAATTATTTAAAAGTAAATTTACTGAATATTCATTATAAATTGATTGTTTTTAAGATGGCGTCATGTAACATTTTGATCAGTGAAGTAGATAAAGAAGATGAAAAACATTAATTAATTTTATCTTTTAAACTAAAAAAAAAATACTCTGTGATTTAATATTAGAATTTTTAATGTATATTAATTATACGCTAACTTTAATTTATATTTTATACAAAAATTCTGGATAAAACTGTATAAAAAAGATAAAAAGTATAAAATGTAAAAAAAACTTGGATGCGCATGCGCAAACCCGACGAGGAAGGAAATTCAAATAAAATTCATTTATCTTTTAACCTGTTTTATTATTATTTTTTTTTTTTTTTTTATTTAAATCTACAGATCCGTGGTGCGACTCCCGGTGGTACCTACATTTTTTGCTTATTTAAATTAATAATTTTTTTTTTTTCAGCGATTTGGTTTTGTACAGTTTTTACATCGGCCTAGTTTTATCCGTGATAGTTTTATCCATGTATAAAACCGTGTATTATACTCGGTGGGATAAAACTTGCCAACTCTGCTCTTACCGAAGGGTAAGAGAAAGTTGTGTGCTGTGCGCCAGTCACACCAGATTTTTTTTTTACATCAGCCTAGTTTTTTACATGGCAATTTTTACATGTAAAAAATTGAGTAAATTACTCTGAGGTAAAAAATTTGCCAACGCTGGTGGCGGGAAAGTAAGAAATTTCTAAAATAAAATTTTTAATAATGATTTATTAATAAATAATAATTTCGCCAAATAGCCTACAGCTAAAGGGCAAATAAATGAAAAAATGATAATAATAATACTTTCATTAAAAAGTGAAATTATTTATTTTAAAAAAATCTAAAAAAAAAAATTATATTTTTTCTGCAAATAACTAAAAAGACAAAGTATATCAAAATCAGAGTTGGCAGGTTTTATCCCGCCGAGTATAATACACGGTTTTATACATGTATAAAACTATCGCGGATAAAACTAGGCCGATGTATAAAAGGTATAAAACTGTAAAAAACCAACCCCCCCCCCCCCTGAAAAAAAAGAGCTTAAAAGCTTTTCATATTTTATAATGTTTTAAAGCATTGACGATGTTGTTTGCTTTTTATTTAGTGAATAATATATTCAAAATGTTAATAATTGAAAAATGAAATTTTATTTAAATTTCCTTTCTCGTCGGGTTTGCGCATGCGCATCCAAGTTTTATACATTTTATACGTTTTATACATTTTATACGTTTTATATAAGTTTTATCCGCAATTTTTGTATAAAACTGCAAAATTGTGTATAAAACCCAACTCTGATCAAAATATTTGCTATATAAAAAATAAATATAAAATACATTCTATAAATAAAATTAATTCAAAATATCAAATCAAATAAAATCAAAAATTATTGATGTTTTTATGAAAAGGTATTATTTTTTATTATTGAAGTGTGTTATCTTCTTCACTGCAAATCTTTGCAAATGGCATAGCATTAGGTGAAATGGCGGGCAAGCCTGATGCAAGCTCGTTCCAATAGAAAATAAACAATCACTACTCAATTCATTCTGTACGTAATAAAGAAGTGTGTTTCCCTTGTTTTCTTTTATAATTTTTATAATTATATCTCATTTATAAATAGTTCAAATAATTTTTATAAAAGAAAAATGAATAAGTTCACAAAGATTGAAAAAATCGGCGAAGGAACATACGGCGTCGTTTATAAAGCTCGAGATAAAGTGACTGGAAATCTTGTAGCTTTAAAAAAAATACATCTTGTAAGTAAGTAAGTAATCACAAATATTTTTTATTAATTATTTTAAATTAATATGTTTGAAATATGAAAATATTGAATATGATGGCTTAATTAAAACTGGATCGATTTAATTGCATGAGTTTTTGTGCACTGGCTGGGCTACTAATGCTGCGGGCTCAGTGAGAGCAGTTGGATTTTGTGGTGCCACTTGATTTTAAATATGTAGCACCACATGATTCAGCTTATCTCGCTAAGTTTTGACATCTAACCAACGCTTGCTTCTCAACTAAAACAGTATTGATAAGTAAATTGAAATTTTATGTGTATATATTAAAGGTCCCCCCCCCACCTGAACAAAATTAACGCACCACCTTAATTTTTGAATATTATTCTTAAATTATGAATTTTTTTCTGAAATATTATTATTCCATCTTAAAATATAATTATAAAAAGATAAAGTTTCAATATGCAACAAAGTTATTAAATTAAAATAAAATAATTTTTATTAACTAAAACAAATTTTTCATTGCAAAATGATCTATTGCTGGTTAAAAATTTATTAATTATTTTATTTCTATGTCTCCAATTCTTTTGATTTTAGCAATTGTTTTTTTTAACTTTGTTACAAATGTTTGTAAACTTTTTTGTATGCCTAATTTAAATGAACCTGAAGCGGTTAGGGCTTTAACTTTACTCTAGGAAGGACATTCTCAACGTGAAGTGGCTTGGGGTATGGGTTTACATCACACAACAATTGGACGCCTTCAAAAACGCTTTGAAGTGACGAATTCATACTCCAGAAGGCGGAATCAGGGACGTCCGAGAGTTACTTCTTCTAGAGATGACCGGATTATTATGATCTCATCAATTAGAGATAGCACTCAAACTAGCATAGAGCTACAAAATCAAATTTCAGAAGCCAGAAATTTAAGAATTTCTTCACGGACAGTAAGAAGAAACTACCTGCTAGGAATATACAGTTGGAGGCTAGTTCGATGTCCAGAATTCACCAGAGCTAATCGAGTAGCTCGATTACATTTTGCTCAGGAACACGTCAATTGGTCATTTGATGATTGAAAACGTGTTTTATTTTCTGATGAAACCTGAGTGAGTCTGAATTCACCAGAAGGACGTCCCCGAATATGGAGAAGGCGGGAGGAGCGATTTATCCAGTGTAACATTATGGAAAATCCCTTTTGGAGGAGGTTCTTTAATTTAAATTAAGGTGGTGCATTAATTTTGTCCAGGAATGTATATACATTTTAAGAGAAAAACAAAAAAAAATATATATTTTACGGGAAGCGAACCCGGGACCCCAGAAGCTAATTCTGAGCCATTTGAAATATTCCAAATACATATTTTACAATTCCCACCTGAGGCCGCTTGTCGTGGCCATACATGCAGCGAAAAACTGACCGAATTTCTGCCTTTAGGAAAATATTATTGAATTTCAATCGGGATTTTTGGCCTCGAGGCCGCTTCCACACACTTTGAGGATTTCCTCGAGGCGTTTACTAATCAGGTCGGGCCTTGAAGAAAATTCGATGATGTATGGGTCCTTTACAAGTAACAAAATTAACTGGGACAAGACGACTTAGGTTCCTTGATGGATTTTAATATATTTTGACTTTCAATAGAAACTTTGTTTGAAAAAAAAAAAAAATTGTTATTTAAGTAAAGATGACTCTTCTAATTCTATTTTTCTTTTTTGATTTTTTTTTTAATTATATACCATGGGGAACATAAACATTTGCACCCTGATCCATTTGAAAGACGCCTACTGTTAGGCAGCCCAATTGACTCACCACTACATATGCAGTGTCTGTGTGAATTTACCTGAGGTAGGGTTCTGAGGGTCTTTTAGGATAGACCATAAACCACCTCTTTTCAGCAATATAGCGTAGCCTTTTTTTTTATCTCAATATTTAAACTTTTTTTTTTTAATTTCATCTTGTTATTTGGAAAAAAAATAAACTTATTTCAAATTTTGAACGAAACTTGCACCCTGAGCCATTTGAAAGACGCCTACTATCCCAATTTTTAATAAAATTTCTCTGATATCTATAGACCTTTATAATATAATATCTCGTGCGTTAGAATATTCTTATTAAGAAAAAAATCTGGTGTGACTGATCGCACAGCACACAACTTTCTCTTACCTTTGGTAATCAAAAGTTGTGTTCTGTGCTTGTCATACCAGATTTTTCGTGTTGGCATATATTTAGTTTCCGCTGATACCGGTATATTAGAATTCACATGTAAATATCCGACCAACGTTTTTTAATGACTTCCAGGACTTTTTATTTATTAATAATGTGTTGAGCCACCATTTGCTTGTAGAGATTTTTACAGGTTATTTGGGGGTACTCTAGGATCTATCCAAAGTTTTTGACCTCGAGGACCCTGTACTAACTTGGGGGGAGTGGGAGAGGGGGGTTGCAAAAACCTCAAAATTTTAGAACTTTTTTCATTTTGTTTTCTATCTCATAAACTAAGCATATTTTGTGCACCAGAGTACAATACAAAGTTGTAGAGCATTAAATTTGCTAAAATTTCGTTATTAAAACGCGTATTTAGACCCAATATTAACCGAGATACGGCCGATCAAATGTTCTATTTGTTTTACATTTCGAGAAATTTGGTCTAACTTTAATCGGCCGTATCTCGGTTAATATTGGGTCTAAATATTCGATTTATTAACCCAATTTTAGCAAATTTAATGCTCTACAACTTTGTTATGTATTAAAATTCACAAAATATGTTTAGTTTCCGAGATATAAGCGAAAAACTGAAAAAAGTCCAAAGTATCTCGAAATGAAAAAAAGAAACTTTAATCAGCCGAATCTCGGTTAATATTTGGTCTGAAAATTCGTTTTGTCAACCAAATTTTATACTCTTTCTAATTTATTATGAAGGAGTGCACAAAATATGCTTAGTTTAAGAGATATAAGCGAGATACTGAAAAAAGAACACACATTTTGAGTTTTTTTTTTTCTCCAACCCCTGTACGAATTAAAAGCAAACATTAAAAGCTAAAAATTGAATTTAAGTTTTTTTTCAGTGTCTAGAAGAGGAATTCGCAAATTCTTTATTTAAAATTTATTTATTGTCCAAAGGGATGGTTTATGGTCTATCCTAAAAGACCCCCTCAGAACCCTATCTCAGGTAAATTCACATAGACAGTGCATATGTAGTGGTGAGTCAATTGGGCTGCCTAACAGTAGGCGTCTTTCAAATCGCTCAGGGTGCAAATGTTTATGTTCCCCATGGTAAGTGCTATTCTCAATGTGTTAAATTTATTTTCTCTTAATTAAGCCTCAATTGATTTTATTACATATAATATCTTTTTACAATCAATTGTATATATATATTACAGGATTTGTTTTTAACATTGAAATAAAAATTTGTTATTTTCTTTTTTAATATTTTAAATATTTTATAATAACAAGATAATTGACAAAATAGCTATTTAATCCAAATTACAAAAAAAAAATACAAACATATCGACGTTCTAATTAGTAAAGTGCCTAACTCCATTTTTGTTTATTTTTTAGGAGAGCTAAAAAACATTTCATTGTCATTGTTAGAGCCATTGTTAAACACTTTTCGTGCAGCAACTAACTGAAAAATTTGAATTACGCTCTTACCCAGTTCGGGGCATAAGGAGAATGATATTTTTAAACAGAAAATACAAAAAAATGATTTTCGAAAAAAAGTGGAGTTTGACACTTTTCTACTGAGAGCGTCGATATGTATATTAACATATACATATAGGTAAGAGAAAGTAAAAATAAATAGCCATTTGCATTTTTTTACCCCCCCCCCCCTCCCTAACCCCCCACCTTGTGCGGCACTGAAAAAAGATATACATTTTTACTTTCTCTTACTAATAGTATTTTTTACTTTCTCTTACCTATGTATATATGTAATATATATATAAAGTATTGGATTCATGTCAAAAATTCGATGTCGAGATTTTGATGGATCTTCACGTTTTGAGGTCCCCTGAATCCAAAAAAGTGGTTTTCGCGACATGGTCTGTCTGTGGGTGTGTGGGTGTGTGGGTGTGTCTGTGTTCACTTTTAAGCATGAAGGAATTGAGCTACGAGGTTGAAATTTTATATTTAAGTTAAACACCCCCCGTGACCGGAAAAATAAGCTTTTAATCAAAATCGGCCAAAGAGTACTAGTACTTTACTGATGTACTTTTTCAGTTTTTTTCGATTTTCTCAAAATTTGCTCTAACGATTTTGATTAAAATTCAAAAATCAATTATTTTTTATATGCTTTTTGAAATGTATATTCTCGTTTTGCCCTCAAAATTGTTTGAAGCACACTTTACTCTTGTGCTTCATAGGAAAGATAGGAGAAATGGTTGCTATGGTTACAAAATATAAATATTTTCCCAAACTTATAAATTTTACATCTGAATTCAAATATTCCCTACTGCCGGGAACTAAATCCATGTCGACACAAAAAATCTGGTGTGACAAGCACAGAACACAACTTTCGATTACCGAAGGTAAGAGAAAGTTGTGTGCTGTGCGCCAGTCACACCAGATTTTTATAAAATATGTCCTAAAAAAATTTATATTTAATCTTACTTGCACAATTGACAACAAAAATATAATCCAATGAAAACAAAAAACTTTAATGTTGATTTTCTCAAAACTCGATGTTTGGTCTTTGACACACCATTGCATAACAGGGTCCATATATGAAATATATAGAGAGAAAATGAAATCATTTTATTTAATTTTTAATAAAAGCATATATTTAGATAGAAATATGTAACATTATTATTATTAACTAGGTAGAGCCTTGTTTGAAAATGATGGAATTTTTCAACCAACTGTTCATTAGCCAGTCAATATATCTTTTAAGACAGCAAATTTGCGAGGTGTTCGTGCTTAAGATTGGGCAAAATTGCACCCCCTGGAGTCGAACCAGGACCTCCACGCTATCGCGGCGGGTAGACTACCCTTACCCTAGGGCTCCGGCCCTATTATTATTATTATTTGTCAATACAGAGCCATAATGCCCCCCCCCCCCCTCTGCCCAAACCTGATAGTAAATGCAAACACTCAACCGCTTTGAATTTAATTCATTTTTTTTTTGTATTTAGGGATGGCGACGGGCTCCCCGCTTCAGAAGGTGTTCCTTCGACAGCAATCCGAGAAATATCTCTCCTAAAAGAATTGGATCATCCAAATGTTGTCAGATTATTAGATGTCGTTCACTCTGGAAATAAATTGTACCTTGTATTTGAATTCTTACTTCAAGATTTAAAACATTTCCTAGATAATCCAGAGGCTAATCTTAGCCAAAATCTAATTAAAGTAAGAAATATTTTTTATAATTAAAAAAAAAAATTCATATTGAAGTGTGAGTTTGTTTGGACTTGAAATAAAAATGTCTCAAAATTGGAAGTTTTCAATACCACTTATCTCTTTCTTTATTAAATACAAAAGTTTCTAATTAATTGGAGAAATTTAAATATATGCCAAGATGGTTGCCCCCGGGCTTGGCGTAGTTGGTAGCGCGCCTACCTTGTATACCAAGGGTCGGGGGTTCGGATCCCAGGCAATCCGATGATTTTTTGGATACCAAATGGCCTAAATTAAAATTTAAAATCTTATATTTGCTGAGATTACTTGTCTCAATTGTAAGCAGATAAAAGGCTTTTTTTGAAAATAAAAATCACTAGATAAGGTTTTTCCTTTTGTTATTGGAAAACTTAATTATGGCCGACCAATCGCGCATGTTTTGGTTTCGGTTTTACAAAAAACCATTTTCAAGGCCTAAAAAAAATCAGAAATCACATCAATATTCTATTTTTACATTAATATTCTATTTTACATTTTATATATATATTAGAAGCGAGTTTTGCTTATAGCTATTAATTACACTTAAAAAAAAAAAAAAGAATTATAAATTAATAATTAACATATCAAAAGGCTTTTACACATATTATTTGAAATATTAATTTTAAAATTATATATATACAGTACCTTCTGATAATTTGAAAATTGACATTTTTTTCAGAGTTACCTTCAACAACTCCTCCAAGGAATCGCCTACTGCCACATGCATAGAGTATTACATAGAGATCTAAAACCACAAAATCTACTAATCGATTCCAAAGGATATATTAAATTGGCAGATTTCGGATTAGCTCGAGCTTTTGGGTTACCTGTCAGAAGTTACACCCATGAAGTGATTACATTATGGTATAGAGCGCCGGAAATTCTTCTTGGAAGTAAATATTATAGTACCTCTGTTGATCTCTGGAGTATTGGTTGCATTTTCGCTGAAATGGTAAGTACATATTAGATTAAAATTATTATACAAATCTTGAAATATTAATTATAACTAATTTTCTCATTTTGTTGAAGTTGAATAGAAAAGCCCTGTTTCCTGGAGATTCAGAAATTGATCAACTCTTTAGAATATTTCGTACTTTGGGCACACCTGATGATGAAGTTTGGCCTGGAGTGTCTAATTTAAAAGAGTATAAATCCATGTTTCCACGCTGGCTTCTTCAAGATTTCACTGAACTGATTCCTCGCCTCGATGAAGTGGGAAAAGATATTTTACTTGTAAGTAAATTTTTTTTTAAACTTTAGTTATAAATGGTTGTTAAATCGAAAAAATTTTGCCAACTTCGACCTATCATTTTCCTTAAAAAAAAGCTGCTTCTTTTATTCTTCAAGTCTTTTACTTCATTTCTTTAAATTAATTGGTAGCTAATATACTCGTAATTTAAATAAATTTTTTGATTTCTAAAAGGTTTACTTTTTATTTTCTTATTCTGATCTTGGAAATTTTTAAATAAATATTGTAAAAATTATTTATTTTCGGAAAATTTTAAAGAGTACTGGCGACTGCCACATTGCAAATGTTGACAGTTTCGGTTAAGTCCTTGTCTTGGGAAGTATAATGTCCAATGAACGTCTAGTGAGGACATTGATGCTGACACCCATAAAAAAAACCAAAATAAATTGATTAAATGATTTTTTACATGTAAACATTATAGTTTAACTCCATCGTCTTTACATTTCTTATAAAATATTATTTTGTCAAATATATATATATATATATATATAAAATTAATTTTTAAATTCAGCTGCCCACTTTTTGAACGTCGAAATTGAAGGAGACGAATCTTTTAAAGTGGAATTAAACTCATTTTTAGTATCCGTTGGGGTTAAACCTTTCAAAACAAAGTATTTTATTAAAGCTCGAACTTCAATTTTTTCCATATTCAAGAAATTGCGAAAAGTGTTTAATTCTTTCGATTGCCACACTTGAGCAACTAAACGCATTTGTTTAACAACTTCGCCGAGCGCCATCTAAAGGATCATATTTGAAAGGGGTCAGGCCGAGAACTATATCACCTATGAAAATATATAATATAATAACGATTATGCGGCTTACGTATAAAGTTAGCTGTGAAAAAATACAAATAAGCCTTTGTTGGAAAAAACGAAATTACTTTGCGAACAACCCAATAAAGATGAAATCCCAAATCATTCTAAAATTCGCTTTGAAAAAGACTATTGATGATCAAATAATAATTTCCAATAAAAATATTTTTTTTTTTTTTTACAGAAATTATTGACATATGATCCCGATAAAAGAATCTCAGCCAAAGCGGCTTTACAACATCCTTATTTTGTAGGAGTCAAGTTAGAAGCGCCTATTATAAAGTCAAAAGAAGATAAAAAATAATAATATCATTCCAACTTTGTATATTTTTGTAAATTTCAAAATAGATTTTAAAAAACTAAATATATATATAAATAATTATTTTTATAAAAATATTTAAATGTAGTTACACATATATTTTTATATGTTTATATAAAACTCTATATAAATATTATTATTTTTATAAGATTATTTTTTTATAAGACATTCTTTATATATTCAAATTTCCTCAATCCTAAATAAAAGGTGTTATTTAAGCCAATTGGATACCAAATGGCTTAAATAAGAATGCCTGGACTCCCAATTGATATATTTACAAATAACGGGTATCATAAAAAGTCTTAAATGGCATAAGTTGCCGAAAAGAGATGCTCGCTCATCCACTCTTAAATACAGCTTATTACAAACAGGTACAAGGCCTAATTCACAAAAAGGAACCTAAGTTAGGATGGTCACAACAGTGTTCAGTAAATAAACAAGCCTACAAGTGAAATAATAGCTAATCAGAGGCGCGGGAAAAAAAAAATTGTATAAAATAATAATTTTTGATATTTTAATAAAATACAGTTTATAAAAATATGACAATTAATATAAAATTTTAATATAAAATTCATTTATAACAATTTTTTCCAAATTTGATACTTATCGATAATATTTTGAAAACAATCAATATGCACATGAAAATATAAATAAATACTTGATAATATAAAATTAATAATAATATAACAATTGATATAAATTTATTTGATAACTATAACAACAATTCTTTCAATGAACCCCAATTGTCTCCACATTTAATTTTCACAGGTAATTTTACAGATAATTGCCAAGCAGACTCACAACATTCTTTGATTATTTTACAAACATCTTCAATGCAATCAATAGACACCTGAAAATATAAATACATATTTGATAAATTCTCTTCAGAAAGTGGAAAAAAAAATTTATTCATCTTACCTCATATAAAAGTTCATCATGAATATGAAGGATTGGATTACACACTTGTCGATTAATAGACTGTTGATAAATTTGAAGTCGATCTTCTACCATTACCATTCCTTTCTTTGCAATATCAGCTGCTGATCCTTGAATAGATGAGTTCACAGCCTGCCTTTCTGCTTGATCTAAAAAAATTAGAAAATACATGATATAGAGTAAAAGACAAATTAGGAATTTTATATATATAATCCAAGCCAACCAAGAGTCCTATCCTCCGACCCCGAGAATAAAGCCGGGTTTCCACTACGCGATCCAAAAGGACGAACATTTGCGCGAAATGATACCATTTTGTTCGTAGGAACGCTCGAACGTGGGGCGGGCCGTTCCATCTAGTGTCTGTTTTTAACCGCGCGCTAGTTGAGACGGACGATAGTACTATTTTGTATTTTTCAATTTTTATAATTGGAGGTTTACTTTTAAATTTGTATGATGGACGATAATTAAAACAAAGTATTTTACTTTATTATACAGGAATTTTATTGCCAGGCAACTGTTGTGTGCACATACTCACAGTTTCGGTCCGAAAAGGACCATCATCAGGTCTAAAATATACAAATTACACTCTTAAACTTCATGCAACACCGGGTCAATTTTACACATGGGCCGGTGTTGCATGAAGTTTAAGAGAGTAATTTCTATGTTTCAGGCCTGATGATGGTCCTTTTCGGACCGAAACTGTGAGAATGTGCACACAAAAGTTGTCTGGCAATAAAATTCCTGTATAATAAAGTAAAATACTTTGTTTTAATTATCGTGAACTCCATCATACAAATTTAAAATTAGGAAACCTCCAATTATAAAAATTGATAATTTTTCTTTCGTCTCCTTTTTGAACTATTTTGTATGTTTGTTCCAAGCGATGGATAACCAAAGTTGCCGTAATACAACTATATGGTACAAAAGAACTGCTGTGGAATAGCAAAAGTTCTTCCAATCGCAATAAATCAATTGCTTGGAGAAAAATAAGTTGTGAAATGGGAGTTCCTGTGCCAGAATTGAAGAAAAAATTACTGTGCTCTTGTAATATTTACTAGTATACTCTTTCATCCACCAACGTGCTGTTCGTTTCTATTTTTTCTTGGATATAATACAGTGAATAACTATAAGAGCTGCAGCTTTTTGAACACGACTGACATGTTGAACGATAAAACACTGGAACAGCTGGCACGCGCGCTTAGTGGATACAGTTCAAATATTTGGAACGCGCTTTCGGCGCGGTCATTTATGGTACGCGCACCAGAAGCGCTTAGTGGATACACGGCTTAATATAGGCAGGGGGTTCTTAGTTCGCTGACCAGCGGCGTAACCAGCCTTTGAGGGCGGGGGGGCGAAACTCAACTAGGGCGCCGATTTTCCGGGGCTCCGCCCCTGGACCCCTTGCTCGCCTTCGGCGAGAATTGCCGCTCGGCGGGCAAATTTCTTGCATCCTGTAATTTCCTCAGCGAATTTGTGAAACAAATTCATTTGTTTATATTTACATGTTTTTTAATGACACCTATATGATTTTGTTTTTTTTTCTTTGCTTTTACGAAAAATGTCGTTTTCTTCTGTGATTATTTCAAAAACTATTCAGTTTTCGGAAAATATCAAAGAATAAAAACTTTTTAAAATTGAGTATTTTATCATAATATAACAAAGAAATTGAAAATTTCGAAATTTCTGAAAAAACTTATTAGAAAAGTATTACTTCCAAGTGACGTATTTACTCCAAAAGTTGATAGAAATCTACAATTTTAGTGTAAGGAGCAAATACCAAATTTCATCTCTCTAGCTGCTTTGGTTTTTAAGCAATCGTGTTCACACACACACCCAGACGTAATTCCAAAAGAACATACGAGAAAGTCTCGGGGAAGTCATTCCCCATTTTTTTTAAACACACACTTTTTTCCCATTCACACTCACACAGACATGCACAGTCTTTTCGGCAACTTAGGCCATATAAGACTTTGACTTTGAAATTTGGTATCCAAATGGCTTAAATAAAATCATCAGACTGCCTGGGATCCGAACCCCCGATTAGAGCCCTGCACGGGTACGAGTTGGCCCGTAGGCCCGTTACCTACTAGGCCCGCGGACCGGGCCGGGCGGGCTTTGGAGGCCATGAAAAAATTACGGGCGGGTACGGGCGGGTAGCAAGTCTAAATAAACGGGTTCGGGCGGACGGGCATGCAAATGAAATTTTATTTAAAAATTGCTAGACATTCGTTCATTCATTCACTAAATCTCGGGCGGGAATGGGCGGGTTTGAAAAAATTCCGGGCGGGCTCGGGCGGGCCTGAAGAATGGTAAAAGCCCTTTCATTTTGAGAAAATCGAAAAAAACTGAAAAACTACATCAGTAAAATACTAGTACTTTTTGGCCGATTTTGATTAAAAGCTTATTTTCACGCTCCCGGGGGGTGTTTACCTTAAATATAACATTTCAGTCTCATAGCTCAATTCGTTCATGCTTAAAAAAGTTTTGAATTTCAAAAAATTAAATATTAAGGCATATACGAATCCTGAGTAAATCTCCACAGCCATAAAACATCAAAGTAAGGCTTATATATTGCAAAATAAAAAAAAATTTAATTATAAAGCCTCTATATACGTTATTTATTATTTTTGGAATTAAATTCATTTAAAATAGTAGAATTCAAGTTGTAATATAATTTTAAAAGAAAACAATCAATTTTTTAAGACAATCGATGAAAAGAATATGATAAAATCACATACGCTGGGCTATATCTTAGAGGCCGTAGTGCCGGTTCCGGGGGCGCCAAGGGCTCGATGCGCCTGGGGCGGGGGCTCGAGCCCCCTCGCCCCCCCCCCTGGTTACGCCACTGTCGCTGACCCACTATCGAACTTTTTTTTTCTCGAGGATCCCTTTCTAACTGTAAGCATTTTATGTCACCCTTCAAGCTTGATTTTTGTATCAGTATGAATTGTCTTGGTCTATATTCGGGTGGCCCTTATTTTGAAAAAGGTGAAATTTTGTCGACCTCCACCCGGAAATTGGTTTAGGATGTCAAAATAATGAGCCCTGAATTTTTTTCAGACATTTCCAAGCAAAATAACCCGTACCGGTAAGGAGTTGAAATTTAACACGGGTTTTAAATGGGCTTTTCTGACAATAATAGTCTTTGGAAGGTAACTTTTGGGAATTTCTTTGTAAAATTATGAAACTTGGTATTCGTACGTTTTTGGGGTCGCTGAGCTCAAATTTGCTGTCAAAAATTCATTCGTAAGTATACCAAGTTTCATAATTTTACAAAGAAATTTTTAAAAGTAATGTTCAAAAGTCACGCACGAGTTAATTTACTTGAAAAAATATGAAAAAAATTCAGGGCTCATTTTTTTGACATTCTAAACCCAGTTTCCAGGTGCTAGTCGATCATCCCTTTTTCAAAATAAGGGCCACCCTAGTGTATATGTATAATAGTAAGCTGGATATTTGAATTTTTGGTTGAATAATAAATTAGGAGTAAAAATAGTCTGTTTTTATATTATAAAATATATAATACAAATAATTTTTTAACTAGAATTTCGCGGATCCCCAGTGGATCCCTGGGGGTCCGCGGACCAAAGTTTAAGAACTCCTGATATAGGAGAAGAAAGAAAAGTATACCCGTATATGAGCCCGTTAAAGCACAAGTGGTGTAACTCCACTTTTTTATATTTTTGAGTTAGGCATGATACCGTGTAGAGAAAAATTTGTACTGTTTAATTCACTAATTGTGTATATCCTAGTCCTGTTACTGGAGTTTTAATAAATAAAATATTAAAAAGTGCAATGTTGATTTTTATATAAACATTCTACTTAACCCTTCTATATCTCAAAACAAGGGAAACTGGACTTACACCACTTGTGCTTTACGGACTCATATAGAAAGATTGAGATTAAATTAAACACATTAAAAAAATTGGCCATCGATAACAGAATTGATGATATCGGAGCAGAGGCTCTAACCCAGGATTTCTAACCGGATACGAATTATCTAATACACACCAATCCCTCGGTCGCCATAGATTAAAGTAATTCATACTATTAAAATAAAAAAAATATCTGACTTACGCATTAAGTTTTTCGAATCACTATTGATAGCTGGTAAAAATCGTTTCCTTCCTGCAATTGTTTCTATAAAACCTTTTTCCTTGCAGTGGTCAATCGTTTTTTGAATGAAAATTTGGATTCCTATAAAAAATTATTTTTTTATTAAATATTAAAAACTTATTAAAAAAAATATTAATAATTACCTGGATAAGCTTCTTTAAAAGAATTTATAAATTTTTCCGCTTCAATCGTAGTAATTTTAAGATCTTCAGCTAGAGAATTTGGTCCCATTCCATATAATATTCCATAACATAATTTTTTGGAATTTTGCCGTTGATCATCTGTTACCTAAAAATAAATAAATAAATGATTAATTTCCAGGAGTAGTGGTTGAATGTATAATTAATATAATGAGGAGAGCAAGGCAACCGAAAGCAATTAAAGAAAAATTATCTCTTTTTCCGCTTTATTTAAAACAAATGTCAACGTTTCAGTCGATTTTTCCGGCCTTTATCAGGACAGTTCTATGTTTGCCTCGATCTTAGAGGAGCTCTTGGAAATTCCTGACATAATGTTGGAGCAAACAGTCTTCGGGTAGCATGTCTTGTGGTTCAAAAGTATGTCAGCCGTTGGCCTCTAGAGGCAAACATAACATTTGTCCTGATGAAGACCGGAAAATCAGCAGAAACGTCTACATAAAGAGGAATATTATTTCTTTATTTGCTTTCGGCTGCCTTACTCTCCTCATTGTGAATAAATCAATTTTATTTTTTGCATATTTTTTAAATATATATATTTAAAATAATATTTACATGTTCAATATCAATGCCGTGCCAAGCTGAAGCAATACTCTTAAAAACATCATTATCTTTATTTAATGCTGTACATAATGTCTCATCCTGAGAAAAATGAGCCAGAATTCTAAGTTCCAACTGACAATAATCCACGGATATTAATTTATAATCTGAAAAATTAGTTTAATAATATAGAACTTTCTGTAGAAATTACATTTCTGTGAAATTTTGCAAAATAATATTAAATAAATGTATATCTACCGATTTTTGGAAGAAAAGCTTTGCGGATGCTAAGCGTACTAGCATGTCCTTCCAACTCTAAATCAAAATCGCGAGGAATAGTTTGGAGATTTGGCTCGTGCATTGTTATTCTGCCTGTTGCTGTTTGATAGATAAATTTCCCTTTTATTCTATTTTTATCCAAGACTTGTTTTAGAAGTGGAGAAACTACCTAAAAAATGAAATAAATTAAATACAGAAATATATATATATATGAGAATTCTGAGTGGCGAAATTCGATTTTTGAGTCAAGCCTAGCAAACGAAGCTAAAAGGTCTTCTCTTTTGAGTGGCGAAAATATATTTCCATTCTTTGCTATTGATTCAGGCCTATTTATTTGATTTAAATGTATATGTTTATAAAACTTTCAAATGCCTTTCTTCAATTGTTGAATTTCGGACTTTCGCCAATCAGCATTCTCAGCAGGTGATATAACTGGTATATCGACGATCTAATTAGCAAAGTGCCTAACTCCATTTTTGTTTATTTTTCAGGAGAGCCAAAAAAACATTTATTTCATTGTCATTGTTAGAGCCCCTGTTAAGCCCTTTTCGTGCGGAACTGAAAAATTTGAATTACGCTCTTACCCAGTTCAGGGCATAAGGAGAATGATATTTTTCAACAGAAAATACAAAAAAATGATTTAATGGAGTTAGCCACTTTGCTAATTAGAGCGTCAAAATGTATACATATATTTTTTTTAAGTCTTTTTCGGCATCTAAGGCCCTTTAGACCCAATCCCTATTTATTTCAAATGATTTGTAGTCAAATCAAATGAAATACATTTTTCTCGCTTGGGACGGGAAGCGAACCCGGGACCCTAGGCATGAGAAGCTAGCTTCTCTCTGAGCCACGGGTCACGGGCTAAATAATATTTAATTTAAACAATTTAAAAACTCAAAAAATTAAGAGCTATTTGTAAACGACTAATACCTTGGATATAATGAAATTAATTTTTCTCCATTCCAATATAATCTCAGGCAAAATGTGTTGACTTTTAAGTTTCATTAATACTTCTTTGCTTGTGGACGGAAATTGTTTGTAGGTGTGTTTTTCGGGCTGCAATTTTAATTCCTTAAAAAGAACCTAAAAATAATAAAAATAATTAATTAAAAAAAAAAAACAAATATTGAGAAAAACAAAATTGACAATTTACTTTGGAAATCTGCTGAGAAGAGGAAAGAGAAAACTTGTGGCCTATTATAGAATGAGCTTTCTGCTCAAGTTTTTCCAGTTCTTTCTCAAGGGTTGTTTTAATTTTATTTGCTTCTTCCTTTGAAAAATGAATTCCATTCATTTCCATTAAAGATAAACATTTTATGGCTTTCATTTCTACATCTGAAAAAAATACCGTGTATTTATAATATATATATATATATATTTGGGTGATCTTTATTTTGGACTTTTTCGACGCTAGTGCTAAATCTGTTCCAAATATAAAAAAAAACATTCCTTCCGAATTTCAGCTATTAATATTAACCCGGCCCCCACGGTAGCCAAAGTTTTAAATGGAAATAACATGAGAAAAGTTCTTTTGTCTTTAAAATTTTGTCACTCATCAACGGAAAAACATAACATAACATATTCTTATAAGAAATTTAACGCTATACAAAAAAGGTCTCTAATGATTTGTGGTTTACTCTACTGGTAAAAAATGTTATTCGAGGTCAAAGTTGAAGTTAGAGTCAATTTCATTGTTTCTTTCTTCAACTTTGACCTCGAATAACTTTTTAACCAGTAGAGTAACCCACAAATCATAGGATCTTTTTTGTAGAGCGTTAAATGTTTTCTAAGAATATGTTATGGTCTTAACAAGAAGTTTTTCCGTTGATGAGTTACAAAATTTTAAAGACACAAAAGAGCTTTTCTCATGTTATTTTCATTTAAAACTTTGGCTGCCGTGGGGCCTGGTTAATATTAAAAGCTAATGATTTTTTTTTTTCATATATTTGGCACCGGTTTAAGACGAAAAAATAAGGACCATCCTAGTATATATATATATATGCATAGATAAGTTTTCTCGGGTTAAGTCGCGTGGGGTGCTGAGATTTATCTACGTTTCGCTCTCCTTTTGGAGCCATTTTCAAGAGAAGGAAGTTAGGAGGTAAACCCAAAGTCAACCCAAACCAAACACAAACCCGATTACACAGAACCAACCACTGTCCATTCCTCAGAGACAAACCCAGACCTCTGAGGCATCCACCAAACACACCACCAACACACCGACTTGGGGAGTAGGCAGATTGAGGCCCCGTAGTCAACCTAAACCGAACACAATTACACACACCCAACCTTCCTCCAGTTCTCAGAGATCAATCCACGCCTCTGAGTCATCCACCAAATTGACCTGGGGACCAGGAAGACTGCGACCCCGTAAACAACCCCCTCCACCATTACCTCCTAACTTCCTTCTCTCTTGAAAATGGCTCCAAAAGGAGCTCAGCACTCACCGACTTAACCCGAGAAAACTTGTCTTCGCATACATCCGGTCGCGGAAACCTTCAAGAACATATATATATATATATACATCAAAGTCAGATCAATCTGATATATATATAGGTCAGCATATTCCCTCAAGGCCCACTTATTTTATATGGACGGTGTTATGCATAAAGGAACCATGCGCCATTATGATCAAAATTGAGTTAAGACCGGCAACTTGTAAGGAAAAGAGATCTATTTAAATCACAACATTATCACTTTGTGCACTTTTTTTGTATAAAACAAGAAAAAACTGATTTTGCTGAACTCGAAGAGTAAAATTTCTATAAAAAAGTTCAAAAAGAAAATGAACTGAGAATGAATCCGGAATGAGAATGAATGATCCTTCCGTGAGGACAAAGAGAAGGGGATTTGAAATTCTAATTTATTTAATTTGAAACATACCACACTATGTAGCAGGACACTTTTTTTTTTTTTTTTTTTTTTTTGGAATGGGTGCATAAGGTCCGAAGACCTATAATGACCAATAGTCACATGCAGCCAGGAAGAAAATAAAAACAAAAGGAGAAGCATAAAGGGGAAACTCAACTGCGGGAACTGAGAAGATGCCTGTTGAGGTTAGACTTGAAAGTCTGAAGATTGTAGGTTTTTGGGGAAGATAGACGCAGGGAGCTTGTTCCAATCACGGGAGGTCATGGGGACAAAGGAAGAATGAAATTGTTTTGTTCTGTTAGTCGTGATCTGAACAGCATAGGGATGCTGGGAAGATGCCTCTCTTGTGTTCCGTGAATATGTTGCATTGGGTGGGATAATTGATTTTAATTCGGCAGAGCATTGGCCATGGTAATACCTGTAGAAGAGAGATAGTGAAGATACTCTTCTTCTATGATCTAGTGACTGTAGGGATGCAGTAAGGGTATAATCACCTATCAGTCTAATTGCACGCCTCTGTATGGCTTCTAAGGAGGAGAGAGCGTCTTTCGACGCCCCTCGCCAAAGGTGGGAACAATATTCAAGACACGGCCGAATTTGGGCTTTATAGAGGATTAGGAGTTGTTGGGAGGAAAAGTAACGCTTCGTTTTGAATAGGAAACCCAATTTCCTTGCGGTAGATTTAACCACAGAAGAGATGTGGTTGCTCCAGGAGAGATCAGATGTAACTGTCACTCCCAGAACAGAAAATGAATCTTTGAACTCGAGGCCATTATTGCTGTAAATAAGGGGAGGGCAAATCCTATTTTTTTGTCTAGAAATTAAACAACATTGGGTTTTTTGGGAATTGAATTTTACTTGATTGAGGTTTCCCCATTCCTCCAAGAGACCAAGATCATCATTTATCGACGACACAGCCCCCAGACGACCAGTGGATGAGGTTTCACCAGTCCTGACTGAGTGCAGGGTACTGTCATCAGCAAAGCAATGAATTGGGTTGGAGGTTACTCCCATGAGATCGTTAATGTACATAAGGAATAGGGTGGGAGAGAGGACAGAACCCTGGGGAACACCTGCGTTGATTGAATGCGGAATAGAAGACACACCGTCGACTACAACCGAGATCTTTCGCTCCGTTAGAAAGCTCTTGATCCACTGGCACAGCTCAGAGGATAGGCCAAAAGATGGAAGTTTAGCATAAAGATTTTATGCCATACCTGATCGAAAGCCTTCGAAATGTCAAGAGCAACTGCAATAGTTTCCCCTTTCATTTCCATGGCTTTGTTCCAGAGGTGTGTGACAAAGCTCAAAATATCCCCAGTCGAACGAGCATGCCTGAAACCATATTGCCTATCATTCATCATTCCGCAATGTTCCAGATGATTTAAAATTTGAATGTTGAGGGCTTTTTCCATAATTTGCCTTACTTAAACAAATGCCTAAACATCTGACGCAAAAGTTGAATCTAACGTATAGCTTCGTAATTAAGAAAATATCCGTGAATCTACTCCTGATACAATGGCGGTCCTAGCCTTACATTTTGGGGGGGGGTCACTGTTTTTTTTTTTTTTTTATAGTATAAATAAATGGGCCTGGACCCCAATAAATATATATTAATCAAATATGAGTATCGTTTAAGTCTTAAATGGCCTAAGTTGCCGAAAAGATTGTGTGAATGGGAGAGTGAGTGGGAAAAAAGTGTGTGTTAAAAAAAAAAAAAAAGATTTTGGGGGGGGGGTCACGACCCCCTGACCCCCCCCTCTGGGACCGCCCTTGTCCTGATATACTGTAAATACGTATATCATGCTTTAATAAAGGATTGAAGAGGAAAGCAGCCAGGCAGGGAGCCTCTATTGAATTAAATTCCTTTTACGCAAAACGTTTCGGCCGATTTAATCTGCCATCTTCAGTTGCATTGGAGTTTTTTAGTTGCCTAAAAGGAGTTTAATTTAATAGAGGCTCCCTGCCTGGCTGCTTTCCTTTTCAGTCCTTTATTCAATTCTACACAGCCACTTTCTACATTAAATATATATCATGCTTTATTTTATAAATTTTAAACAAATACGAATTCAAATCATAAAAGTAAAAGCCTCCGAATTGCCTGTTTAAACTCCATTTTTCATCTTTTCTCTAGAGTATTTGCTTTTTAGAGGATAATGAATACGGCAATAAGTCAATAAAAATGAGGAAATTCTGAACAAATGGAAACTGTTCCGTTTCTAATTTCTTGTTCTCTTTATTCAATACTGGAAAGCGCGAAATGATTTGTTAGACCTGGTGTAAAGACGAGCGGAAGTCATGGCGAGTCATGATCGAGGTATAGATCAAAAGATTTCCTCATAGTTACAGTGATGTTAGAAAGTGATTATCAATTTCGAAATCAGTAGCCTATAAATAATAAAAGATTAATTACTTAAAAAATGTTTCTCCAAATTTGCCTCTTGGAGAAGTTTATGAAGTCGCTGCATTAAAAGCCAGGTGCAGGTGGCTTCAATGCCACTTTTAACTTTAGAAGTGACGGTTTTTGAACGGAGCAATGGTAGATTTGAACAACATTCCGGACATAGTCGGGATATCTAGAAAAATGTTATTAAATTAATTGGGGTAATCATTGAAATAATACTCAGTAAATGTTTTATTTACCAATAAATAAAAATCCATTTGACATGCTTCGGGATTCAAAATCCATTCAGCTATAAGAGGATCCCAAATGGAACTATTTATATCAATTTCTAAACATAATTTTATACGAGAAATATTTTCTTTTGCATCCCATATAATTAAATTAGTTTTTGATGATAAAATTTTCTTAATTATTTTCAATTTCTTATCAATATTATTCGAATCTGGAAATATGTGATATTAAGTTTCGAAAAAAAAAAAACAAATCTCCAAATTTATAAAATTTCATTTACCAGGTAATAATGAAATATAATAAGATCTTTTTTCTTCTGTGGAAAATGTGACTCCAATAATTTTATTTTTGCCAGAAGAAAATATTTGGGAAGGCAAAGTTCTAGGACCTGTGATGTTTGAGCCGATTGCTAGAAAAACAATATAAATATGTCAGTGTTATTTAATAATCAATCAAAAATAGATATACATATACACAGAGCTAGGATATTGAGATCTAAAAGGGCCTGGAATTAGTATAAGGTCAATCATAAAGCTCTCCCATGATTTTTCATGTGATTATTTCACTGTTTTTTTTTTTTTTTTTTTTTTTTTTATAAATATGAAAAATTTTTAATGGAAATTTTTGTGCTTTAATTGAAGAAGAGAAATTCATTAAAGATATTCATCTTTTGACGTGACAACGTCTTACAATGCATGTATAGTGGCCGGGTAGGAAGGCATGCACAAAAAAGTTAGCGGCTTGAATAACTCCGCTGTCTTAAGAGGTAATTATATGGAATATACGGTTAGAAAGATTGATTCTTCAGCTAAAGATTTCACCATTTATTTATTTTTTTTATTATTTCATTTTATCGATCGGGGGTAAATTCTAATTTGAAAGTTTAAACCACTGTACATTCCCAACGGGTAATTAGATCAGACTAAATGAGATGACAATTTGTGCAGAAAAAATAACTAATGACTATAAAAAAATCCCGATTAATTAACTCTAAAATCAATTTTTTTCTCAAAAACCTCATTTTTTAAGCAAGAACTGATCAAAAAATTGCCAGAGTCGAATATAATTTAAAAAAATGGCTTTTACTATAAACACAAAAGTAAAATCAGTATTAATTCAATATTATATATTGTCTAAATTATAAAATAATTATTGGGAAATCAGGAAATAGACGTTGTCACGTTAAAAGACCAGCGGCTGTGTAGACGGCACAGCTACATCGAATTTTTTTTAATGTTAAATATATATACACTGTATATTTATAAATAGAGTAAAAATATTTTTACTAGAACAATGAAATAATAAAGGTGTGCTTTAATATTAAATTATATATCATCTTTAATTCACTAGCTTTAATAAAAATCATAAGCACAAATAAGCTTACATCTCGCAAATTTGCTATCTTAAACGACTGCCGAATGAACAGTCTTTTTGGGCGTTGATTGAAACAATTCCATCTTTGTCAAACAAATCTTTACTTAGTTAATATTTAATAAAAATCTTTAATTTTATGTGATGATATTGAAATTTAAATAGTTGGTAGAGAGAGAGAGGGGTTGAAATAAATGGAGGGTTTTCAAACAACGCCTAAAAGATTTAGCCAGTCAATATATATTAAGATAAGAATTAATAAATGTAAACTAATTTCAGTTCATCAATTTCCAAGAACTTTTGAGAACTCAGTACTTCAAAGCTCTGTGTATATAAAGGACTAGCGCACTGTTTCATAACCAACTTTAGTCACTATTTTTAACATTTTTTTTGTTTTAAGTTGAAATTTTGATTCCCATAATGCCATAATGTTAAGAACCCTTTCCACATCAAAGATACAAAACCAAAGTTAAAATAATGTGGTGATTATGAGATCAGGCATAAATATCAATATTATCTTCAATGTAGAAGCAACATGAAAAATCTATTTCCTGAGAAGAGTCAATAAAAAAGTTTATTTTTATAAAAACAATAATTTCACCTTTTTAATCTCTTCTAGAGGAATTTAGATAAATATTTCGACAAAAATTGCATGTCATGTTGCTTCTGCAAAGATATAATAAAAACCAAAGATAAAGTACATACACAATCGTGAAGCATATGTTTCGATTGATTCAGTAATAATATTCACACATATCCAAGATTCTTTCGTAATTTCATCACTAAAACATTCTAGTAGATCTTCGTTTTTACAAACATTTATTATTTCAATTTGATTCCATATATTTCTAAAATAATCATAAATAAGTGAACTAATCATTTAAATATAAAGTCTGCTGAATTAAAGAATAAATAGTGTGATTAAGAAATAAAATCTCGAGGGCTGTTTTTAAAGAAAGTATCAATTATTAAAAAAAAGACAGAACTTATTTTCTAAATAATAATTACTCTCCTCACACCTTGCATTAGTCTACACTGCGATTGAGGCACTCATTGAGATTTTATAGCAGTCAAAGAATAATATCGCCGACCCTTCTTGAGAAATATTTCCAAAATCCTTTTTCTGTTCTGTTACAATGTTTAGAGGATTGATCTTGAAATTTTTGGAAAGTTACGAACGATATTGTGAAACTTTTGTCCATCATATCTGTCATCACAGATGTTCGACAGCTTCACACATTTTCACGAACTCCCATGTCTAACCTATTTAATAATGAGGAGAACAAGGCAGTCTAAGCAAAAAAATTTCTTTCTTTTTTCTGCTTTAGTGAACAACATTGTCGGCCGACCTACTTTCTCATTATTCAATCACTTATTTTATTCATCTTTAAGAAATTCCGTAATAAAAAACATTTTGGCAAAAATTTCCAGATTTGATTTTTATCAAAAGCAGCATCATTGTTTGACGAAGGTTAGAAAACCTGCTAAAAAAGTGCCTCAATCACTGTGAAATAATAGAAAAAGTAAGACGAGTAATGATGATAGTTATTTCAACAGGTTAATTAATATTCGTTTTTTTTTTATTATATATTGTATATATATAATACCAGAACAGCCGAAAGTCTACTGAACCCGGGACGGTATATTAACACAGGCCCTCTCCCCTCCCTTTCAAAAAAAAAGTTTAAATTTTCAATCCAAATGTGTTTAATAAAGTTTTTGTGGTTTGTATTATTATTTTGTTATTAATTACTTATTAAAAATATAAATAGTGTACAGTGAGGGACAAGTCCCACCCATGCGTTTTCTACTTGTGATTATTTCATTGTTTTTATAAAAGAAAATGAAAAATTTTTCTAGATTTGAACAATGAAAGTTTCCATTAAAAATATATATATATATTTTTTTTAAAAATAACGAAATAATAACAAGTAGAAAACGCATGGGTGGGACTTAATATTGTCCCTCACTGTACATTGTTTCGACTGCTAATTCTGCAGACGTTTTCAAGTTCTGTGGACTTGCTCCGACTCAAGTGAACTAACTGCTAACTGCCACTTGAGTTGCTGTCCAGTTCACTTGAGTCGGAACAAGTCTACAGTACTTGAAAACGATTCCAAAATAAGCAGTCGAAACGATGTGCACTATTTATATTTTTAATAAATAATGAATACAAAATGTGGTCTATAATTAAAAAAATCCCATATTCAAATAATTTCAAACCGAATTTATGCGCTTGAAAAGAAAAAAATATTTTTTCCGTAATTATTAAGAGTTAGAGACCGGGTCCACCATAATGAAAATTTTAAATATTCTTTTCTTCTTGAAACATTTAGACTTGAACCAATCTTTAAAAAAAAAATAATTTAATTTTTTTTTATTAGTAATTTATGGTTAAAGTTTAAAAGGCCCTCAGAAGACCCGGGTCCCATGAATTTATCACATCCCTCTCCCTCTGTATCCCGCTCTGTTATATATATACGGTATTTAATTTAAAAACAGCTCTCGTTTATAAGAATGATTATGGAAAGTAATGAATTCATTATTTGACAAAAAGTCTTCTTCTTCTTAAAATATCTTTTAATGGGGGAGTATCAAAGGGTTGTATTTAAAGTTGGTTTTGAAAAAACGCTTTAAATGTTATTTTAGCGGATAGTTGGTGAATTTTTGATTATTTGATGGATATACATACTTTTTATTTTCCTTTTGATTGTTACGTGTTGATGTTGGAACAATAACAGTTGAAATATTCTCACAGCTTTTTATTTCATTTCCTGAAAAGCTATTTGCTTGCTGAACTTTATTTTTATATTTATTACAATAAGAATTAAAATGTTTTTCAAATTCGTTAGAATATTCATCTGAAAATTAAATTAAATTAAAAAAAACTCAAAAATCTTTTTTTAATTTGATATTAGTATGCTGTTTGTAATTTAATGTGGGTGTGAGTAGATAATGTTTGTGGGAATGAACGTTTAAACTCTGCTTTTTTGGTGCAATTAATGCTTGCTAATATTTCCGCTAAACCTTAGTCAGAAATAGAACACCAATAAGTTTCCAGTCAAATTATTCTATTTATATTTTTAAGTTGACTATGCACCTTCTTTCGTCTATGAATGATGTTAGGTCCAATCCCTCTTAACCGGCCTCATTGTGCAATATGTTCGTTCAGATGGTGAAGAGGGAGGGGGAAGGAAGTCTCGAGTTTGTTTACTCGCTTGTTCCCAGTCTATTTTTCTACTACATAGGCTTGAGATCTCTTAAATGAGTGAAAATGAATGAAAATCAAGTTTTCACCGAAACCTCGGATTAACAGACCAAACTGGTATCATGCCAGGTCTCCGGTCCCGACCAGGCCGGTTAAGAGGGGTACTGTACCACTTTTTCAAAAAAGGATTATTATTATTGTTTCTATCTTCAAATTCATTCAAAATATGAATCAAATCAATTTTTGAAAAGGAATTGATTAATGGAAATAACAAAATTGAACTAAGCTTAATAAAATTCTGATTTTATTCTGCCAATTATGCGTTTTTGTTAAAAAAAAAAAAGAAAAATGTTAAGTTTTAAATAAAGAAAGTGAGGAATAAACAATATCCAAAGTTTCCGCGTCTCATGCGACAAAAATTTATTTAAATTGAATTCGCTACTAATCAATTTAAATAAATAAAGACGGGGACTAAATGGCCTCCGATGGCGAAAAAGACCTTAAATAATATTATGTCAATTACTGTATTTTTTCATTGTGAAATTTTATTATTGTATTTTGAAAAGAAATTATTTTGATATTCTCATAAATGAAATCCTTATCAAAAAACTTATTTTGAGTGTCCGGTAAGGTACCCAACTTAAATATAAAATTTCAATTCTATAGGTCAATTTCTTCATGCATAAACACAGACAGACACTCAGACCAATTTGTGGAACCAACTTTTATTTCCATCAAAATCTCGACATCGAATTTTTGACAAGAATCCAATATATATACGCTTATTATAGGTATAAAAAAGTAAAAATTGATTCGATTCGTATTTTGAAGCTTTCTGCTCGATTAATATTTATTTATTAACAGCCATACTAAATAAAATAATTCTATCGTCTAAAATTTATTTACCTTTATGAATAGGATTATTCCCTTTTTTTGTATTGTTGGAATTTAATTCTACCTTTTTGTATGTTTTTTCATTTTCTTTTTTTCATCATCTTTCTCATTAAATATTTTATGATTGCCTAAAAAAGATTTTGCATTATCTTTTGAAAGATTTTCTTTCGTCGTTGAGATGTTGATTTTATTTTCTTTACAGTTTTTTGATGTTTTTTTTTCAGTCGATGTTTCTTCAAAATTATCCCAATCTTGAATAGTTTCAAAAGCTTTTTGTAGAACCGAATCAGAAATTGAATGTTCTATTTTTATTTTTTTAGACTCATGTAAAAGAGAATTATCAATTTTCCTCTTTTTTGGCAAAACGAGACTTTCATTTATCTTGATTTTTTTATGGACATCAGCAAATATTTTTCTTGCTTGGGTTTTTTTTGTTGTTTTAAATTGCATAGTACTGATAGGTGATGAGTTGTCTATATCACTTTTTATTATTAATGAATTTTTATTTTTTTCTAATATTTCTTGACTTTTGCTGTTTGAAGGTTGTTCAAAGCTATCATTAAACAAAATAGGACTCTCGGTGGTAGGGTCTTTTTTCATTTCGACTGTTTGTTCGTTTTCGAATGAATTTTGATTACTTTTAGAATATAGTTTAGAATTCAATGATCTATAACGTAAAGATCGTGTCTTTTCTAAATTTGAATCATAACTGCTTTCAAAAATTTCTTCACTTTCATTTAAATCGATAGATTTTATTGATTCTTTTCCTATAGAATCACCTTTAGAATTTTTCTTAATTGATTCTAGAGGTGTTGATGAACCCGGTGCAGTTTCTTCATTTAAGGCATTTTCCGAAAAAGAAAATCTATGAGTTTCACATAAAGCTTTGGAGTCGTTTAAAAATAAACTGGTATCGTCAATATTTTGCAAAAGCGGCTGATGAGTGATATCATCTTCAGCGTTGATCTCGGTGACTTCAAGTTGCGAGATCAGACCTAAATTCATTTGGAATGTGTTATTTATTTTCCTCTTTTCAATATTTTCTTCTTTAATTTCAATCAATTCATTAAAAATTGATTCATCTAAAAACAAAGAGCAATTTGTTTGATTATAATTCTCATTTTTTTTGGAATTCAAATGTTTGTTAATATTTTTTTGTTGTTCCTTTTCTAAAATACATGTGAGATTATCTATAATACCCAAATCAAAACTATCAAATTTGTTTTTTTGATCATTTTCATCATCTTCAAATATTGATATATCTTCTGATGTTTGATTTTTTTGTTCGTCGAAATTTTCAATATTTTCTATTATTTCTGCTTGTTTTTCAGTTAAATTTGTATTATTAAATTTAGTTGAATTTTTCGTGGAATCTATTTCTGTCATTTTAGTCTCTTCTTGCTGATGATTTGTAGTTTCAGTTAAAACAAATGATCCGAGATCATGACTTAGAGAAGGTTCAAAAAAGAATGATTCCTCGTCAACAGTAGAATTGTGAGTTTTATTTAATTGGTTTGATAGTGAGTCTTTAGAAATTATCTCATTTTCATTCATTTTATTTGGATTTTCATTTTCCTTATTTATATTAATTTTATCTGTCTCAATAAGAGACTCATTTTCTTTATTTATACTCTTTTCTGAATCATTTTCTTTATTTATACTCTTTTCTGAATCATTTTCTTTATTTATACTCTTTTCTGAATCATTTTCTTTATTTATACTATTTTCTGAATCGTTTTCTTTATTAATACTCTTTTCTGTATCATTTTCTTTATTTATATTCTTTTCTTTTATTGTTATATTTTTCTCTTCATTGTTAAAACTTTTCAGATTATTTCTTAATGCAGCTTCAAATCTTTCATGAACAATTTCAGTAGATTTATCATTTTGACTAGATAATTTATTTGGTGTTTGATCTTCTTTAGATTCTTCTTTTCGGCGATTTTTATCCCAATTAACGATCATACCCAACTCTTTCTGAATAAGAATAAAAAATATATTTTAATATAATTCATATTTTAATTACATAAATAAACAAAACAAAAATTACCTGAATGATTGTTCGTGCTTCTTCAATGAGTGAATGCGCTGCTTCTTTTAATGTAAGACCATCCTTTCCCGTAATCCATATATTTTTCAGCTTCAATCTCTTATTCTTTTCATAGTCACTCTCACCAATTAATTTTTTATCCCTAGAAATAAAATAAATCTTTAATTCAGAAAGGAATATTAAATTAATCAAATGAATTTAATTTTCTGTTTAACTGTGGTTTATTTGTAAAAATTACGTTTCGTCCACTCATTCTGTGGCCCAGGGAACAAACCTTCTTCAGAGGCGCTGTGATCGCTCATCCAATGCAGATGGCGTGCATATCGAGATGCGGCAGCCATCTTGTTTTTCTTAACTAAATCATTCAAATTTCAATGGGATTGTCACAGATGTAATAACCTTTGTAATTTATTAAAGCTTTTGTGGTTTGTATTATTATTATTATGGACCATATTTTGTATTAATTATTTATATTTTAATAAATAATTAGTACAAAATGTGGATTTATTAAAATTCCCATTATAATAACCTTTGTAATCTTGACTGAATTATACCTGAAGAAGGCCACATAATGATTGGCCAAAACGTTTTACAAATAAACCCCACAGTTAAACCGAAAATTAAAATCTTTTATTAATCTTAACAAGTGCGAAAGCGTAAACTCCAAAATTCAAATTAAAGTTACTTAAATTAATAATGTTAATTGTTGAATTGAAAGATTTTATATACTGTACCCTATATATATATATATATATATATATATATATATATACTGTATACATATATATAAGCTATACTAAAATTCTTTAATGGAAAGTTTTTTTTTCAGACAATACGCTTCCATCATAGTTATAATTATATATAAAACCTTTCAATTCAGCAATTAACAACCTGCTTCATCAAAGTTATCTTCCTTTTTTAATTAATATATTTTTAATTATTAAAAAGCTTAATAAAAGTATAATATGATAATTGGAAAGTCTAGAGAATTTATTCCTTAATTCTTGAAATAAATTTCATATGATTATAAGTCAAAACCTTTTTAGAGAACTTACGTTTGGAAGGGCATTGAATTTTGAAGAGCATTCTCAACTTCTCGCCAATCAGCTGAGGCAAGTAATGGTATAGATGTGAAACCGGCATTAAAAAGAGCTCTCGCTCTTGGGCCATTCAGCTGATCAAGTTGCATTAGGTTGCATAACTCACGTTGAACACCAAATTGCAAACGGTCATGAAATTGGGATACAATAAGTTCTAAACTAGACCAACCGAGTCTTTTACAAAACGCAGTAACCATGCCTAAAAAGAAATAAGAGCTGTTCAGTAAGTTGTTTCAAAAAGGAAATAATTAAAAAAAATGATTTTATTAAAAAGTAAACAACCTGCAAAAGTTGCTGCAGTTTGTTGAAGCGCTTGAAGCATTCCACGATTAATATTATATTTCTCAGAAACGTTATTGAGGGGAACTTCATTGACTAATTCATGTAAAGCGAGTGCTGTATAAAATCTTTGTAAGGTATCCATTTGTTGAATCTTTAAAGAGAAAATTATTATTAGTAAAATAATAAAAATATACTATCATCATGAGAGTCGCAAATAATCAAATAGCCTTTGTATGCCAAAACCCAAGAAGACGTTTAGGACGGAATTTTGTTCCATTTCAGTCCTTATAAGCTATATATATATATATATATATATATATATATATATATATATATATAATTAAGCAAAAAGTTGTCATTTTTTTGATACACAAGAGTATGTGTATATATGGGCAAATAAAATTTCGTTCGAAAAGTTTCCTCCAGCTCTGGCAACACAAAGACTTTTTGATTATTTGCTGCTCTAGTACTCAAGAATAGTGGAACTTGGCAGATATGTTAAATCGGAAGAGGATGCTTCCAATTAATTGAGCCTCTATTTAGTAATTAAGCACTCTATATTGGAACGTTTCGGAGGATCAACTCTGCCATCTTCAGCCTTCAAAGAGCATATTCAAATTTTTTATATAAAAAATAGATTTATTTTTATTAAAACAAATTATTTGCATTCTTTGTCAAGAAACTTTTTTTCATATTCTTTGTATAAAAAATTTGAATATGCTCTTTGAAGGCTGAAGATGGCAAGGTTGGTATGGCCGAAACGTTCCAATAAAGAGTGCTTAAATTACTAAATAGAGGCTCAATTAGTTGGCTGCATCCTCTTCCTTCATGATTTCGAATATCAACTGCAATTTCCTCCGAATAATGCATAAAAAAACAATATTTTGGAATTTACATACATAAATATCATTTTTTTTGATGGATTTATTTCGAACATTCGAAATTATAAAGCGTTCGGAGATTCCTATAAGTTCTCCAACACGTTTCATTGATCCAGGCAATTCTTCCCATAAACTAAGTGCAGTTAAGAAATCTATAAAGCCAAGTTGAGCACTTACACTTAGAGGAGTTACCTAAAATAGATATATATTCATTATTATTTACAATATTTCAGAATTTAACATAAAAAATAGTTATTTATAGAAGCTGCGGCTTTAGGGTGATAAGTTGAACATACACAAATGTAAATGTAAACCGTTCAACCATGTTAATGCCCAAATTTTCCGTTTTTTTTGTTTTTTTTTTTTTATACCATAGACAGAGTGTGAATTCTCTCTCATTGAGGGATTTACAATTGTGTATACCCAATACAATTTGACTATGATATATATGTATTTCAGACATTAACCTGGCCATAAAGATGGTCCCAAATGTGACTGAAACGTCGGCCCTGGTTTTAATAATAAAATGGAATAAAACTAGCAGCGTTACTCATTTTTTTACCAAATTTAAATACGGAGATTCAGCTATATACCTCCTTTGAATATAAATTTTGATATATCAGTGAATGTAAATACGTATATGAACTAGAATAATTTTTTTGTTTTTTATAATTTCTAAAGTAGCTATAGACAAAGGGTTCATGGAAGTATATTAGGTGAAGCAATATGCCGAAATTTTTAAAAAAAGTTTGGACCAATTTTTTTAAAAGCAATTCTGTAATAGTGAATATTAATTACTCTTGAAACCTGGGACACTTGCTCGCACTCAGGCGGATTTTGCTAAGCCCATCATGAGAACTATGTCAAATTTTTATACTTATTGACCATTTGTATTCCTATTTATTTCAAAATAAATTTCATTTGAATCTCTCTCAAATTAATAAAACTACGACAATCAAAGAAAAAATTTATAATTAATTACCAAGAAAATAATATGCAAATCATTTTCTAAAACGAAACATTGTCTTGCACGTTGAAGATCTTTGAAAAGCTTGAGTCCTTCGACTGGTGGCAAGGATGCTGAAAGACAAGCCAATCCAAGTGGAGTCGCCACATAATGCGTTTCTTCTGAATCATTTTCCTTTTGCAATCTAATCAGTTCATTTAATTCTAAATAGGAAATACATTCGGTGATTGGGTTTGTTAAATTTCCATCACTACAGGCAACCAATGTACAATTCGTGTAGAGATCGATTTCATTTGGCGTAGTAGCTATTTTACTTGCAATGATCTAAAAAAAAAAACATTAGTCTCTATTAGATTAGATAAAATTTTCTATTTAATATGGAAATAAGAATTAAAATTAATCTCTTCAAATACTAGTTAACAATTATAAAACTTCACCCCAATACAAGTACTAAATAATTTGTATTTTTTAGTATTTGATATATTTTGTTTTTTCTCATTCTCCAATCAGATTAATATATTAAGTTTTTTTTTTATATATTAGTTGGAATTTATTAATATTTTATAATGGATAATTGGAGATATCAGCCAAATTGGGATTATCTAGGTTCAATAAAACTCACAAGAATAAGACGTTTTGGCCTGAATTTATTTGGCCATCTTCAGTTATTGGGAATTATACACATAATGCAAGTGCACATGTGATCAAATCGCGTCAATAATAAAATTTATTTGCTTCATACAAAATATATGCCTCCTGTGCCCAAGCTCAGAGATAATTCTTTTTTTGTTTTTATCTTTGCACTTATTTAAGAAAAATAGTCTATTTTTGAACTTCTGTTTTTTAGTGATCATTCATTCATTCCTGATCACATCATTTTTTAGAGATCACCTCTCTAATTTCTTTCTTGATACAGTCACCATACTTCTGTAGCAGATGTTGCAGCATGTCGATTACTCTCAGATCTACAAGAGTTGCTTTTTGAGGTTGTGGCTGTGAGGTGATTATAATGGAGAATTGGAGATATCAGCCAAATAGGGATTAACTCTGAGCTTTGGCACAGGAGCCATATGATTTTGTATGAAGCAAATAAATTTTATTATTGACGAGTCCTGGTTTGATCACATGTGCGCTTGCATTATGTGTATAATTCTCAATAACTGAAGATGGCCAAATAAATTCAGGCCGAAACGTCTTATTCTGGGGTTTTATTGAACCTAGATAATCCCAATTTGGCTGGTATCTCCAATCTTTCTATTATATTAATAAATTCCAACTAATATATAAAAAAAAACTTAATATATTAATCTAATCTAATATGATTCTTCAAATTTTTTATAATTTATACTCACAATAAGACCAAATGGATTTATGAAAATGTTTCTTCATATTCCCATTAATTAATATTAATAATTTTAAGTAGTCTGTAATAAAGTATAAAATGAACTTTTTGAATTTTTTTAAATGAATGACAAAAAAAAGTACAAGAATTCTAATTACCTCTAAAATGGCTCTCTTAAGACTGTCTGCGAGTTCGCCTTTTAAAAGCGAACTTTCTACGGGTTTCAATTGAGAAAGTATAATTTGTTCTCCTAATGATCGTTCCAATGAAGTGCATATAAGAAAACTCTCGCCGATTGTGTCATGACCTTTGCGACCTGCACGTCCAATCATTTGACGATATGTGTGAATATCTAGAGAGCGACCATGAAATAATGGAGTTCTTATGATGACACGACGAGCTGGCAAGTTGACGCCTGATGAGAGGGTTGAAGTAGCTACTAGAACGCGGAGGGCGGAATGACGGAATGCCCCTTCCAAAATATCTCTTTCGTCAACAGTTAAACCTTGAATAGAAAAAAAATAAGTTTAACAATTTAATTTAAAAAAAATATCTCCTTTGGAAATATGGATTTTGCCACTAATATTTATAGAAAATGCAAAAAAAAAAAAAAAAAAAACTATTCTATTGATGGAAACAGCTATTGGCTACTAGAAAAGAAAAGAAAAACTATTATGAAAATTGTAATTTTTTTAAAATCTAAAAATGTAAAAATCCTTGAATATCCAGCTTATAATGTGGTGACCAAGAAAAAATAAATTTAATTTTATTAAAAAATTAACGGCCAAATAGATCAGCACTCTTGCAAAAGAAAATAGGCTAGTCTAACAGCCGGCATAACCAGATCACTTATGAGCCCATATTTATATATTTTTGTGCTGGTATAAATGTTATATAATAATACTTATAAACTATTCATTATTAAAAGATCAACGAAAATCAAACAAATATATGAGATTAAATATAGCCCTACCATTCTGCCATCTGTTGGCAAATTTTCGTAATAGTTGTGCTTTTTGGCTAAATTTTTAAGACCCCTAACGCCATCTTATCAGCAAAAACACGCAAACAGCTTCCCCTCCTAAGCGCCTTAATTTCTCCAACATTTTCATTGTATAATATTGTAATTTTTGTGGAACTAATGGCATGGCAATGCAGAGCCAAAAAAGCTGTATTTTTGGCCATTATAAAGAAATAGAATTTCAAACTAAAAATTAATTTAGTCAGGTTAGACTTTTCTTAACCTTTTCGAAATCATTGAACACTTGATGGTTAAAAGATTTTGCCGGGCATCATATTGATAAATATTCATATTTATCAAATATAAATATGTATATCCATATTCGGGTTTTTACTGTAATAAATAAATACCAGCATGATGAAATCCAACTCCAAAAGATACAGTTTGTTGGAGAGCTGAATCTAATCCCACAGGAGACATTTTTAACTGTTCTAAAACTTCACTAATAGCATCAGATTTTAATTGAGCTCTTAATAAAGATGCTTGTTCTGTTTTAGAATATCCTAAAAAATAAAAATATTTAAACGAAATTAACCTTTTGAATGAAATGAAATTTCTTACCAATTTTGCAAAGCTCTTGAGCAATATGTCTTGCAAGTTTTTCACACCAATTTTTTGTAGGGCAAAATATAAGTATAGAATGACCGTTTAAAATTGTTTCAAGGCAAATATAAATCACTTGATCATTATCATCCTAAATTGCAAATAATAATTAAGATATGTACTGTATATATATTAGTAATCATTTGATTTCAAAATGAGAAAGGTAGCTATATATGATTCTTAGCCGAGTTTTGGTCCAACATAAAACCATTTTTAGAAATATGGAAATGACATCATTATGGATATTAAAAAAGCAAAATAAAATAATTTTTTTTAAAGAAATAAAAATAGTTGCCATTCTCATTTTTCTATTTTCCGAAAGTTCATACATAGATATTAAATTTTTTTATACCTTTATAGGAATATTTGGAAAAATATCATATAATTTCTCAAGTTGATTGTTGTATACAGTGGAACCACATTTCATGTATTCTTTTAAAGGAACAGGTCGAAATTCAGTTTTATAAAGGTGGGCATCAAGCCAATTTGCCAATAAATCCAGATTTGGTAGAGTTGCGGACATTCCAATAATTTGAATATTAATTTTTTCATTTCTAAAAATCATGAAAAAATTGAAAAATTTCAAAAAATATATAGAATAGTATAAATAAAAAACTTAAAACAAATTTTTTTGAAAATGAGTTATTTCAATTATTATTATGGTAGAAGACATCTCAATGACATGGAATAATTGAAATGTCATTGGGATGCCTTCTACCATTATATACAGTAAACTAAAAAATATTTCAAAAATTAACCAACTTTTGTAAAATAAATAAATTTTTGAAAGCAAGAAACAATATGTTTTGATTGATTTTATTTTATCAGGGTTTTTTTTTTGTAACATAAAAAAATTATATAAAACATATGCTCTCAGGACAAAGGAGATTAGTTCTTAACATGAGAGTTTTTTATGGCAATAAATGCAAAATACCTTTTTTCTCAAACAATCGTTTGACTTAACCCCCTATGTTTCTCAGCCCTTTATATATATATATATATACTATATATATATATGTATATGTATATGTATAGTATGTGAAAAGTTAAAGTTCATAAGTGAGTTTTCTACATGTGATAATTTCATTGTTTTTTTAAATATGATACATTTTAAACTTTCTTAGTTCACACTTTGAAAATTTCTCAAAGATTTGCATTTTCTTTTTTAAAATCAATGAAAAAATCACAAGTATAAAACACATAGGTTGGATAAAATTTTAGCACTCACTGTCCTATGCGTATCAAAATTCGACAACAATATCTTCTTAAAATGCTTTTGTCTAATTTATTTTAATAATAGTAGTTTATATTAAATAAACTGCTGTATTGTCTGCGACGAGTATTAAAAAGATAAAGAAAAAAAAATATTTACATTTTACACATATATAATATTTTTGTGAGCATTAGCTCAAGAATATATCCTCTGAAAGATTCTCCTAGCATATGTAATTCATCAATAATAAGTGTCCCAACATCTTCCAGGGAATTATCCTCAAGCAATCTAAAAAAATATGATTATTAATAATATGAAATTATAAAGAAAATTTATTTTTATTACTTATTGATTAAACTATTTGCTTTTTCGATGGTGCAAATAGCCAAGTCTACCGATTTGAATCCGTTGTATATTGAATGATTTCCCATTAAGCCTTCCACAACGAATCCAACGCTGGAAAAAATATCCTAAAAAAAATTACAAATTAATGCCGAAAATAAGAAGATAAATAAAATAAAATAAAAAATATATACCTTAAAATAATACATTTTTTCTCTAACCATAGATACAAAAGGTAAAATCATAATGGCTTTTTTGTTCCGTTCTAAAAGTGTTTTTATCATTAATATTTCAGCAACCAAAGTTTTGCCTGAAAATCAAAATTTATTATAAGTACTCTCTAATTTGATTTTATATATATAGCCTATTATTTAATTTAATTATTCAACCTCCTAGCTATTTTCGTTCTTGAGATATTTTGTTCACAGGCAGACCATGTTGCTAAAACCACTAAAAAGTGGTTTTGGATTCAAGAACCTCAAAAAGTGTATATCCTTCAAAATCTCGATCAAATTTTTGACATGAACCAATACTTTCATTCTATATATATATATGCCTACATAATATTAAGTATATATTTTTTTGAGCAAGAAGATTAACGCTATTAAATATTTCATATTTAAGCTATAGACCCTCATGTCACATCAGTTCTGTCTAAACGAAATGAAAGTTTAATGATCTTATTTAATCTTTTTCGAAATCTTGATCAGATTCAAGGTAATTTGTTTATGGAAAGGAAGACATTACATTTTTGTTTGTCTAGAATATCCATTGAATTAAGAATTTTTCTTTAAAAACATTTAATCAAATGAGAATAAGTGATTAAGATTCTACTTATTAGTTAAATAAATTATTATTTTTTTCTGAATTGATTAATAAGATTAAAGCTATTAAATATTACCGGCAGAAGTTGGAGCCGAATAAATTAAATTTCTTCCATTTAAAATAGATTCATTGCTTAAGCATTCGACTTGCCATTGAAATAAGGTGTCTATGCCTTTTGAAATATAAGACTAAAAATGAAATAATGGTTATTAATTTTTTAATAAATCAAAAAAAAAAAATAAAATAAATAAAAATAGTAGTAGACTCACACAAAGAATTGATTCTGGCAGACCCCATGATGATAATTTGGAGTTTATATTAAAATCTGATTCATCCATACCATTAAATAAATATTAATTGATTAATTTAATATTAACATTAAAACATTTAAATATAAATAAATAAATAAAAAGATTTTAACGTGATTGAAGGGGGAGTGAAATGAATATGGAGAATAGGCGGGAACATGGGCGGGAATAGTCTTTTTAAAATATCAAGTGTGAAGACAGCAATAGCTTTGTTTATTTTGTGGCTAACATCAAACATGTTTTATTTTATGATTGGGGAACAATGATTATTCCCTGGATTATAGTCGGAGAGCTGGCGACAAAAATGGGCAAGAGTTTTCTGAAGGCTAATATTTTCAGAATAGGTCAGAATAGTCAGCACTTCCGCTACCGGGGCGTTTAGCGGGAATAAGCCGGTAAAGTTGCGGGAAGATGGTTTTTCGCAAATATCTCAAAAACTATGCGGTTTTCCGCAAAAATTCATCTATACAAAAATAATCGACATTAAATTACAAACAAAAATGGTCTTGTACATAATCACGCTAAAGTGAACGGTTCGGGAGATATAGAGGGATAAAATTTGTAATTAACATGAAAGGAGACACTGATATAGAGAAATATTTATATCTTGTTACCATGACAATCATTGTTAGAATTACAAATTTTGCCCCCTCTATATCTCCCGAACCGTTCACTTTAGCGTGATTATGTACTAGACCATTTTTGGTTGTAATTTAATTTCGATTATTTTTGTTTAGATGAATTTTTGCGGAAAACCGCATAGTTTTCGAGGTATTTGCAAAAAAACCATCTTCCCGCAACTTTACTGGGTTATTCCCGCCAAAGGTCCCTGTGCTGGAAGTGCTGACTAGAGTATCTTTCCA